>JANZXP010040018.1:0-12198 GCA_027576715.1 Erythroxylum flavicans | reverse complement strand
CATTGGGTTATCAACTCTTGATTTGTATACATCTCATGTATATAACCCAACTTCGCCTCTTTCCACATTGAACTTAGGTTTGCCCAACAAATCAACGCTTCCAGTTAGGACCAATCTATTAATATAAAAATGTAATTTCCATGGTTTGAACATATTCGTGTAGAGCAAGCTTGAGTTTGCCGAACAACCTAACTCTAAAAGAACTCTAGTTCTTGTCATATCAATGGAAGGCGTAAGTTCTAATATTTCGGTTAAGGGATTTATTCTTTGGTCTCATCACTACTTGGCTGACATTGTATATATATCACATATATATTTTTAGAATATGGACAACTCAATTAAATGGAGCCTATGTCCATAACCACCCTTAAAATGCATCTAATGCATGTATCACACAAAAGAGGTTTAATTTAGGTTATGACTTGACTATGCATAACAAGTTCGTGATTCGATTCAACTTTTGAACTAAATCGGGTACTAAAGTTAGTCTCGACTAATTCGAATTTTGAATGTGATTTGATTAGGAACCCTAAAAATTCAATTACTTTGATGTCCAAATTAAACACTTTAATTCTAGTATTTATGCCTTCTCTAGTCACACTAGAAATTCTACGTTGTACTCAAATTAATTCTAAATTAATCCCTAGGGTTTCTAAAATTCCTGTACATCAATTATTCATCTATAATATCCCTAGGTCATCTCAAATTTATCTAAACAATTTTGTCATAAGTCAAAATTATCTTGACTGCCAAAATCATCAAGATAAATAAGTTAACCTACTTGACATTAAAAGGACTTATTAAATGTTCGGAAAATTTTCGGAACCCTAATTTCAAGCACATACACTAAGCATGCTACTACCATCAAAATAATACATTCTTATCACATAAGAACTTTGTTAAGGTCTTATAACCGAAATACATACACTATAAGTCGTTAAGTAAGTCAACTCCATCAACTTTCAAAAAGTTAACGAATGTTGACTTTGACTTGATTTATTAATTGAATCAAATTCAATTAATTCTGAAAAAATTCTAGAGTCTTATACATATTCTAGATGTGTCTAATAAAAAAATTCTAGAAACTAGTTCCTAGGAATTATTTATTAATTAATTGGAATAAGCCAGCACATCACATGTGTATGATGCATGTCATATTACTTCTAGCACTAGTCAAACTTTACATCATGCATGCATAAGATAATCAATTTAACAACAAGTGTCATACATGTCATACACGTGGCAACATCTCATCTTGTATATACATGCATAAAATTCATAAAAACAATTTTTATAAAAATTAATATGGAATTTACAAGCATGCTTGTTCATCAGATTTCCAGAATTTCCCAAAACTTCATACATGCATCAGGCTAAAACTAAATTCGTAATAAAATAGAAACTAACATTCAATTGCATTGTCCTTTAATGGAAACATAACATAACACCTTATAAACATTTATATGAAAGAAAATCTTTCTAGAATTATTATAAAATTTTCAAAATCAGCATATGCATTCAGTTTTCCAGAAATTCCCAGAAACCAACATATGAACAGTCTAGATATTAATTCAAAATAAAATAGAAAATGACGTTCAATTGCAATTTCCTTTGAAGAAAACATGATATAACATCTTATAAACATTTCTAGGAAAGCAAATCAGAAAATTTTTTTGTAGAATTATTAAAAAAGTTTCCAAATCAACATGCATGTCAGTCACAACCCAGCAAACGCTTTGCACATCTTTAATACATCATCTAATATATGCATAAACTTGCACTGATACCACTGTTGGGTTTGCTATGAACACATGCATCATATGCATGAGAACGCAGCAGAAGTGTCGAGATCTTAATTCCAACACCATGACAACCCAGAAAATCCATAATCATATGCATGCATAGACATATAAAAGAACATGAACTACAAAACTTTTTACTTTTAGTTTCTCCTCCTTTCTTATTTCTTCTCCTTATTTGGGTTGTTGCAAACACCAAACCCTTCCTTGATCACCCAAGAACATGTAAAGATGAAGAAAAAACAATGTGTAAGGGTAATTTGAGAACCAAACTAGATAAGTTCAAGTAGATGCTCAAAATGAAAAGAAAGATCAAGACTCTTGTTGCAAGCACTTTGTTGCAAGCACTTTGATTCATGCAACAATTGCATAAATTGCATGAACAAGACTCAAGACACCTCTCTCTCAGGCTAGAACTCTTGTAAAGCCCTTATCCTCTGGATGAAGTGTGTAAGAACCAGTTAGATTCTTTGTATATAAGTAAGTGAAGAACTCACTTATGTAACTAAGTTGTGCCTTCGATCATAATCGTGACTTATGAGCCACGATCATGGCCTACATAAAAATTAGCATCACCTTCTGTCACAATTGTGGCCTATGAGCTACGATTGTGACCTAATTAAATCCAGCCATACACAGTATAATTTTCATCCGATCTTTTATATGTGTGACCCTTAGATTCTCATTTATTTTAAGCAATTGAATTAACTCTTAATTCAGGCAAATCATAAAGGGTTTCATGATGCCAATTTACTGAAATATAAGTGGATTAACACATAAGCTCTTCGATATTTAATTATCCAACTTACGAACCTTTCCATAGGTAATTACGTGCAATTCGTCCTTTCACCATACTATACCCTACTTGCTTTGGAGTATGAGCTATGTGTCAACTCCCACTAGACTGAGTACGTCACATCTAGTCCAAGTCATGTTAGCTCTTGTCCTGGGATCTCATTACTCTATGTGTCATTGAAGACTTCCTTTGTGACACATAAATGCTCTAGCTTGAGACTCTTGAGTAATGACCCTGATAAGAGGTCGTGGGTATCATCTCCTTTTATCAGGAGTGGTCAATCCTTTATTGGATCCCTAATTACCTTCGAATACTAATAGCTGTACCCAATCACCACCCTAAGAGCGATCTCGTCTTGACGTAACAAGGAATGATATCAAAGCATAAGATTAATATCTAAGATATCCTTGATTACCTCAAGTCTAAGTATATTTGCATCATTTCTATGATGAGATTGATCATTGAAAACTGATAGATCATCCATATGATAACTCATAACGGGTTTTTTGATGTACTTAATACTCTTAGTAAGCATCAATATGTTAATTCTAAACATCTCATGCTTACAGTTTGTGAGATCCACTGCTTGATCAAATTCAAGGAGTATAACATATGCTAGTCTTTCTAGATTAATAATGTCCTATCTTATTAATCCTATGACTAGTGATTATTTAGACACTAACATAATTGAACATGATAGGAATCTTATTATCATGATCTCATCATGATTTCATTCATGCTATGTTTTGTATCATGGACTTCATTAATTTGATTTAAGATCGAAATATATATAAACAAATATCAAATTAATGAAAAATTGTCTTTCGCTTTATTAATCAAAATAAAATTTGCACAAAAGTGATAAAGGTGACTGCCTTTAGAGCACTACTCTAACATCTTTTCTTTTCTATTCGTAGTTCATTAATATTGTAGGAACCCAACATTTGCATAATAATATTTTTATTCAAGTTGTTGCACAGTGGAGGCTTCTTTTCGTTTCTATTTTATGTCAAGGTTGTCATTTGATCTTATATATCCCTATGCCATATTATTAACGTTATGAATACCATATCAATACCAGTACTATATTTGGTTCTAGTACGGTTCTGTATTAACACCGGTCAATATTAGGTACCATGTTGGATAAATTTTAAAAATTATAAAATAGTTCCTAAATTTTTTTAAATTACAAAATAATCCTTTAATATATTGTGTTACATAATTTATAATTTTACATCAACTCTCTCTCTCCAAAAATCATAATAATTGAAATTTTAAATAACGATAATTTATTGATTTCTACTGATATTACTTTTCACATATTTCATATAAACAATAACCACAATTAATATAAAAAAGATCTTTTAATCATCATACAAATATAAAATTAGGGATAATAAAAAATACTTAAAATGTTACAATGTCATCATATAATAAATAATAATTACATCAAAACATCAAATAGAAAGAATAATAAAGTTTTATGACTCTATAAGAATTACAACAAGAGCTAATGTCGAGGAACATAATCAATCAAAAGTGAAACCTGAAATAAATATATTTATAGTTAAAAGTTTTATATTTATATTGTATGTATAGAATTTAAAATATGCATCAAATATAAATGAAATTAAAAGAAGAGAGAAATGAAAACTCGGAACTTCATTCAATTAAATATCAACTCAAAATGCATTAAATTCTCATTTTGGTACAAAATCTTCATCACTGAGAGGGGCCTTATCATCACCATCATTCAAATTCATTGCATCGAATGACAATGTCAATACTTTTCCTATCAAACTTGGTTCCTCATAAACCCAATCCATTAAAAGATCGATATGGTCAAGGTAAATTGGATCTACAGAATTACTTATTTTATTAAGAGTTCTAATAAACAAATAAAATTAAATTATTAAGAAATTACAAGAAATTATATTCAAATTAATAATGTTAATAACTATCTTCCTTAAAGCTTTAAATTGTATCAAATAAAGGCTCAAGTCATTTAATTTTTTATGTTCCAATCTTTTCCTTTTCTTTAAATTGATGAATTTAGACGTGCTCCAATTCTTTTCACTCCCTGTTGCACTTATATATTGACTTAGAATTTGAATTGCAAACATTTGCAATTCTGGAACACTATTTTCAAATTGACCTAACTAAGCAATTGTAAGACAATAAAAGTATCCTTCTAAACAAAATAAAGTGATATTAATTTTTAATAAGTAATAAAACTGAAAAATAGCAATGGACATCCTAAATCATTAGAAGGATCCTTATAAACTTTCATTTGTGAGCTTAGGAGATCTTGTATATCTTATAAGTATTGTAATAATTAATAGAATTTCCCTAGTAACTTCATATTTCTTTGTAAAACTTAGTCTTAAAATAGACTCTAGGATTTAAAAATGCTCTAGCTGCAAACAACAGAGAGTAAAGTTGCTTTCCCATCTCTCATTGATGACTATGAGATAAGATGCGTATAAAGAAGACCTATTTTCATATGAGCCTTGATTGCTTCCTTTATCCTCTCTATAACAATATAAAAATAACTCATTGTTGCCTTCTCAACATTATCAGTCAAACGAAGAATTCTCACCAAAGGCTCACAAACTTGGATAAAAAATTGACATTGTGATCAAAATTCATGATCTTTAAGTATAATTTCATTACAAGAAAATGGGTGTTTAGCGACAAAAATTACCGACAGAATGTGAAGGTTTTTCGTTGGCAAGTGAATTTGCTGACAGAAATTACCGACCGCATGAGTCATCGGAGAAAACACCATTGGTAATCTTCAGCAACAGAATAGAAATATTTCGTCGGTAATCTACCGATGAACAATTTTTTCTGTCGCTAAATATAGCAACAGAAGTTTTAAGTCCGTTAATAAATATTACCGACGGACAAAGTATTGAAAAATTTTCGGAACATTTAGCGACAGTAATTTGTGTTCCGTCATTAAATTTAACGACGATCAAGTTGTTGAAGTTCCATCAGAAAATTTAGCGAAAGTAAGTTTTTTCATCAGTAAATTATTTACCGACGGAATGATCTTATTCCGTCGGTAAATTTAATACTAAATTACCAACATATATGATAATTCAGTAGGTAAATGCACCGATAATGTTTTTTTATTTTTCATACATTTAAGTTGTAAAATTAATTTTGATTGGCAATCTTATGATTGATATTTAATTTCTACAGTTATCTGATAATAATATATTGAATTTTTTCTACACTTAATTTATCTAAGTAGTAAGTTGAATGATAATATAAAGTAATAATTATCTTAATTGATAATAAAAAATTATTATCTACAACAATAAATATGTAATTAATACAAAATGATTTGAGAGTAGCAAAACTAAGTTATGCAGTTGGTGAAGGCGGATTGTTTGACTGTTGTGATGAGGTGTCGTCCCTCCCCTTCAACTCAACCATCTTATTACAGAGCTGGGCTATATACTCCATCGACTGTTGCAACTGAGTTGCTAGCATCTGTACTTTGCTCTCAAGTTGAACAACTCTCTCATTGGATGTCGACCACCTATTAGATGCAGCTGTACTGGACGTGGAAGATTACGAATAGCATGTGTTCGCAAATGACCTAAGTTAAAGATCCTTCCACGATAGTCCCTACCACCTACTGCATCTAGATATGTCTGACTTTTATCAATGGTTTCAGAGTGTTGAGACTGTCGTTGAATGCTTTCTTGTATTTGGTTCTATTAGGAGGCAATGTTTAAGTTAATATGTGATAATTAATAAGAATTAATATTAAAGCATAAATTTCACATACATTAAGTTCTCTCATCAGGTGTTGATAAAGGTCACATCATCATGCTTCTTAGTGTAGGTATGCAAAAAGAGCTGACGGGGTATAGTTTTCCTCCCTATATATTTTTCTTGCATTAGAATAAAATGTTATAAGTGAACTACAATTTTAAAAAATTTCAGCGGAGCTTCTTCTATTTTTATAATATTTACCCCCCGTTGAACTAAGAAAGTAACTTAACAACAGAGTCATACATGGCACCAGACATTTATAACATTATCAGTCTCCATAATACACATATATTTTCATTCCAAAAATCACATATCAAATTGAATTGAAATACATCAAAGTAAAAAAAAAATCAGGATATAAATGTAAAGTGTAGATACTTACAAGTTTCTCCGCATGCTTCTGGTGGGTAACAACACAGTATGTATGGGAAGACTCTCTCTACGTTTGTTGGCAAAATTGTGCTCTAAAATGGACATTGCCTCGGGTAATGTCCAATATTGTTGCCAACGACTCCATATTTTTTCAGATATATATGGAGGTCATACACTAGTCTTATATAGCACAACAAGAAAGTCTTTATAACGTATATGAGCTTGCCTCTCCCATACTTTACAAATTATCGCGTCAAATTTGAAATCCCAAAAAAAATCTTAATGAAAAAAGAAGAAAAGCATACTATAAGTACTTATAGCCTACAATATTTATCTAATTAAAGTATAAAATTAATTAAATAAAATATACAAAAGAATATATTTTTTGTACCTCAAACTTCTAATAATAAAAATCTTTTGCTGCATAAGAGACATTCTTCCATATATAACCTTCAAGATCAATCTTCTCCTTGAACTTAGATGTCATGTTCCTTAAGCACGTTCTAGACAGAATCAGCCTAATATATAAGCAATTTTAGATCATTTTCAAATTAAAACCTATAACTTTAGTATAAACCTATGGTGTTATCATGCATGTATTTTTACTCGCAAAATTTTGACTATTATGATGTATATTCGTTCATCTACTTCCTTAACTCCAAACTAGAGGTCACCTTCTTTATCTGCAATGTTTACCCCTAATATCACTATCGGTATAGGGGTGGTGGTTGGTGTAGCGCTGCTGGATGGTGTAGCAGGGCTACTGGATGGTGCAATAGTAGATATAGAAGGTGATGCCACATCTGGATGTGTAGTAGCTAGAGGTATAACAACTGATTCTGTAGTAGCTGCAACATGTGATGCTTCACTTGGAAAATAACTGGCTCCAAAATGTGGTAACCTTAACCTTGGTTACATCATATCCTGTTTTCTATTTAGTAGCATATTTTTAACCTAAAATTCACATTTTATTGAATATTCCAGTAATAGAAACAATATAAAATGAATATATAACAATATATTGTTGATGCAATAATAGATTTATTCATATAATATTCTATTACAAACATAAATTAATCACTATCATGATCAATTAATTGTAAATCAAAATTATCATCACCTTCTTTTTCTGAAAAATTAGAATCAAACTTAAGCTCCTCTTCAGATCTCTTGCCCTCCTCATCCTCTCTAGTAAAAAATTCAACATAATCATTATTTGGATTGTTCAAAGGTTCATTCTCGTCATATGTAACATATGCATTTATTTCATAAAGATCTTTTTAAAGCACTTCACTTTCAATTCTCTTATTTTCTCCTTTTCTATGTAATTTAAAAAAAACCTCTAGGTTTTACTTTACAAACAGCCAACCAATCTGACTTATCTTGTCATTAGTTGGGAAAAGGGACATAATACACTTAGATCACTTACATCGCCATCACGAAAGGTTCAAATTGTCTAAATCTTCTTTGCTGGTTAATTTCAACTATATTGTATCGACTGTGCACTTTTATACCAACATTAGGAGTTAGATCAAACCAGTCACACTTAATTTCACACTTCAATTTATTAGCAATGCAGGGTATTCAATTTTAAGTATCTCAATAATTTACTATAGTAATCCATTAATTCTCCCTGTATGCAAATGCCACTATTTACTGTTGCCATGCTATGATCATGATATTCTGTATGAAATTTGTATCCATTAACAAAATACACCAGATACGATTTAACAATTCGCAAAGGTCCTTTGACAAGATCATATATGAACTTGTTCTCTATTGTATTTTCTAAGGCCTACAAAAAATATCATATTAAATAGTATGTCATTTGAACACTTTGATCTGATAATTCAACCATTTTAATAATTGTAAGTGAAAACTTACATATTTCTCAAACCATCGAGAAAAGTTTCTTTCAACTTTTTTATTAATATCATCCTGTATTTTTTCGAGCATTAGCTCGCTTAACCATTCCTCATATAATCTAAATCTATTATTATTTGTTTTAGTTGTGAACAACACTAACTTCAAAAACCTAAATAATCAATTTGAAAATCAACTTCAACTTATTACACGAAAGGTTGAATCTCTTGACAGTTTAATAAAATGTAACCATGGGTAACGTTTATTTCTTCCTCTATTAACATTTGCCTTGTTGACTGTCTATATGCTCGTCCAGGATATGTGAAAATGGATAAGTTACCATCAACATCACCCGTTCCTCCCCCATTGTCATTACGAGGAACTTTTCTTTCTCTTGTGTGCAAAATAATGTGAACAAAATATACTTGCTTCCTCCACTAAAGAAGCATTACATATCGAACCTTCAACTCCAGCCTTTTTTTGACATTTTTCTTCAAGTGATGCAAATACCTACATTCAAATAGCTATTGATATACAATTATATGATTAAAACATGTTATAACTCCAATTTAAATATTTACCATAATTACCTCTCAAATAGATACATCCATCGATATTGAACTGGACTAGGAAGTTCAACCCCGTGTGCTAAATGCATGGGTAGATGCTCCATACAATCAAAAAAGCTTGGAGGGAAAATCCCTTCAAATTTGCACAAGATTAATGGAATTTCCCTTTCTAGTTTTTCCATTTCAACTAATTTTATTTAGATGATGTTAAGCTTTTTAAAAACAAACTTAATTATGTTATAGCTTCCCAAACCTTATTCAGTAGCAACTCTCCAAATGCAATTGGAATTAACTTTTACATAAACATATGACAATCATGACTTTTCATCCCAAATAATTTTTACTTCCTCATGCCTACACACCTTGTCATGTTTGAAACATATCCATTAGGAAACTTTAGACTTTTCAACCATTCATACAAAATTTCTTTTTGTTTTTTTTCCAAAGTGTAACATGCTTTCAAATACTTACCAGTGCGAAGATCTTTATCTAACTCATTTCTTCTACAAAAAAGCTTCAAATTATCTCGTGATTTTGTATTGTCCTTTGTCCTCCCTTCAATATTTATTATGGTATTAAAAATATTGTTAAAATTATTTTTTCAATATGCGTCACATCTAGATTATGACGAATCAAATTATTTTTTCAATATGGCGAGTCCCAAAAGGTGCTTCGTCTTCTCCAACCAAAGTTTTTACTAATGCTTGTATTAACTTCATCAGCTTCAAGTTCTCTAACTTTCAACAACCCTAATTCATCAATCTCTTGCAATATCTCTTCGCCAGTTTTATCAGGGGCAAGAGGTGTTTGTAGCATCCTATTCTTAATGAACTTTTGTTTATTGCATCTAAATAGATGATCTGAAGGAAGAAATTTCTTGTGGTTGTCAAACCAAGATGTTTTGGCCTCATTTGGAAGATAAAAAGCATCAGAATCATTGCCATAATAAGGACAAGCCAATTACCCTACTGTGCTCCATCTAGACAATATAACATACATAAAAAAATCACTAATATTCCACATCAAAACTGCTACACAAAATTTTATCTAAGAGACACATCATATGCTTCCACACCATATTCCCAAAGATGATGCAATTCAGATACCAATAGTTGTAAGAATATATCAATTTTATTCTTTGGATTTCTAGGCCCTGGCACAATTACTATCAAGAACATATATGCCTCCTTCATACTCATCCACAGAGGCAAATTATAAGGAGTAATTATAATTGTCCATGTATAATATTGTTGGTCGGATTGACTAAAAGGTTGGAATCCATTCATTGGCATGGTCGGATTGACTAAAAGGTTGGAATCCATTCATTGGCAATCCTAACCTAAGATTTTGACTTTCAATTTGAAACTCATAATGGGTGTTATCAAAATGTTTCCATGCCAGTGCATCCGATGGATGACTTATTATTCCATCTTCTTGTTCATGTTCAGTATGTCATCTCATGTGAGATACAATAACATTATAGGCAATAGTCTTTAAAGTCTCAGAGTTAGCGAAAAATAACACATTCACTTTCAATGTACTAATTTCTATTTCATAATACGCTTTCTAGTTTTGAACCTAGATTGACAATAAAATTTACACTCTTGTAATTCCACATCATCTCTCCAAAACAACATATATCTCAGTTTGCAACAATCAATTTTTTCAACTAGTAAACCAAAAAATTATCAACCATTGTATGATTAGGAGGTAATGATTCATTATATTAACTAAGAATTTTATCAAAACTTCGATCAGAGATATGCGCTTCAGACTTTATGTTCAATATTTGAGCAATTGAAGAAAATTAAGTCATCGTCTCACAATTTGGCCATAAGTCTTGGTTAACTAATTGTAGTAAGTCAAAAAACTATTTTGCATTTGAGTTTGGTTTTTCTAAAGATTTTCTATATTTTCCTGAAAGGTATAACTGGCTGCATCATAAACTATTTGGATGTAAGGATTTTCAGTTGCACCAATATTATTTGTTCTAAATCCAATCCGCCCTTCAAACTCATCCATATTTATTAACAAGTTTACTTCATTACCCCTTGAAGTTCTACAAATCAATGGCTCCCTATGTCGTGTCCACTCAAAATGAATGCATGACAATATAAAGGCTGTTGTGATCGGAGTAGCCACCGAAAAAGAGCTTAAAGCTTAGAAAGTGAAAAAAAATTTAAAGCTCAGAATGGGGTAAGAGCCTCAGGCTCACTATATAAAATGAGCCCTGTATCCCTAACAAATAAGGGACAGTTATTAATGAGTCCGATATCCACAATAGATACGAGACAGTTACAAGCACTCGGTCACAATAATAACAATTGAAAGTGAGTCTCATGAGCATTACATATATAATTGATATGTATGTTTAAATGATTAAAATGCACCGTTTGAATTGTTTAAATGTGAAATGTGAAATAAGTGAACAAAGTGTTAATTGATGCTACATGATGATAAATGAAATAATGTGAATTATATGATTATATGAATAGATGTGTTATATGATATGGTGAACCATCGAGGATAGTTAACTCACTGAGTTTGTAAAACTCACCAAAATTGCAACATTATTTTTAAGGCTCAGAGGAGATCTCCAGTTAGATAAATTGGAGTATAACCACTACATTTAGATAAAAGATAGAGGTCGGGATCAGTTTACGTCTGCATATGTATTTCATTATTTTGTATTAAAGTGTGTATTCGCAAGTACTGTACAATGTGTATATGAATTGTAACATCCCGTTCTCATATTAAGGGTTAGGACCTAAAATTTCAATGCATGTAAGCTTATAGAGAGATTAAGGAAATGCATTTTTCTTGCTCATGCATAATGTTAGCATATATGCACCTGAATATTGAATCTTTGCACAAAAATAAGTGTACATGCATTCATTGACAACTTCTGGGCATGATTGCTTTTAAATATGATTTTGTTGAAAATGAGAAGTAGAGAAAGTGGAAAGAGTGATCTAGGTATGAGTTGAGATAAGGAAAGACGTGGAAACAA
>JANZXP010039921.1:0-12206 GCA_027576715.1 Erythroxylum flavicans | reverse complement strand
CTTCATGCTATGTTTTGTATCATGGACTTCATTAATTCGATTTAAGATCAATATCAATTCATATATATATATATATATAAATGAATATCAAATCAATGAAAAAAGCCTATCTGCTTTATTAGTCAAAATAAAGTTTGTACACAAGTGCTAAAGGTGATTGCCTTTAGAGCACTACTCTAACAATCTCCCACTTGCACTAAAGCCAATTGCCTTTGTATCTAATACCATTGGCGAGTACACAAGAATTAAATTTTGTTTGAGGAAGTGGCTTAGTCAAAGGATCAGCGATGTTCTGATCTATGGGCACTCTTTCTATCTTCACATCACCTCTATCAATTATCTCTATGATCAGGTGATATCTCCTGAGTACATGCTTGGACCTCTGATGAGACCTCGATTTCTCGGCTTGAGCAATAGCCCCATTGTTGTCACAGTATAACAATATTGGGTCTAATATGCTGGGAACCACTCCAAGTTCCATGACAAACTTCTTGATCCAACCAGCTTCTTTTTTCGCTTCCACAGCTGCAATGTACTTTGATTCGGTCGTTGAATCTACAGTTGTCTCTTATTTGGAACTCTTCCAACTGACTGCTCCACCATTCAATGTGAAAACATAACCTGACTGGGATTTGGAGTCATCCTGGTCAGATTGAAAACTGGCATTTGTATGCCCGCTCACTATGAGATCTCTATTTCTATATATCAAGAATACATCCTTAATCCTTCTTAAGTACTTGAAGATATTCTTAAAAGCCACCCAATGACCCTCACCAAGATCTGATTGGTATCTGCTCGTAACACTTAGAGCATACGATATATCGGGTCTTGTACATAACATAGCATACATGATTGATCCTACTGCCAAAGCATACGAGATTATACTCATACGAGTCCTCTCATCTTGCATCTTAGGACACATAGATTTCAAGAGTTTTATCCCATGAGTCATAAGAAGACCCTCTCTTGGATTGCTCCATGATAAACCTATTTAACACTTTATCTATGTACATTGACTGTGAAAGACCTAGTAACTTCTTTGATCTATCTCTATAGATCTTGATTCCCAACATGTAAGTTGCTTCTCCAAGGTCTTTAATGAAAAAATTCCGGGACAACCAAACTTTGACTGATTGAAATTTGAGACATCATTTCCTATTAGTAATATGTCATCCACATATAACACAAGGAATAGGATAACACTTCCACTAACCTTCTTGTACACACAAGGCTCATCAGGATTTTGTGAGAAACCAAACTCTTTGATTGTCTCATCAAATCAGATGTTCCAACTCCTAAATGCTTGATTCAATCCATAAATGGATTTTTGAAGCTTGCAAACCTTTTTTCCATCTCTGGATACGAAGCCCTTAGGTTGTATCATGTATACATCCTCATCTAGGTTTCCATTCAGGAAAGTTGTCTTTATATCCATCTGCCATATTTCATAATCATAATAAGCAGCAATGGCTAGGAGTATTCTAATGGATTTGCGCATAGCTATAAGGCTAAAGGTCTCGTCATAGTCAACTCCTTGTCTTTGATGATAACTTTTAGCAACTAGCCTCGCTTTGTAGATAATCACATTACCTTCCATGTCAATTTTCTTCTTGAAAATCCACTTGCACCCTATGGGGTTAAAACCCTTCGGGTGGGTCAACCAAAGTCCATACTTGGTTTTCATATATGGAATCCATTTTAGAATTCATAGCTTGAAGTTATTTTTCAGATTCTGAACTCTTCAGAGCCTCTTCATAGGTTGTAGGCTCATCGTCCTCTATGAGCAATACATCATTTTGTTCACTTACGATAAATCCATATCTTTCTGGAACGTTCCGTATCCTACTTGACCTACGAACATTTTGTGTGTTAGAAGGTTCAACTGTTGTATCATCTGCGTGAATGACAATTTCAGGTTCAAGTAATTGATTTGCGTCTGTTTGAACATCATGAATTTCATCAAGTTCAACTTTGCTCCCACTGTCTTCTCTTAAAAGAAACTTTTTCTCTAAAAAGAGGGCATGCTTTGAGACAAATATCTTTTGCTCTAAAGCATTGTAGAACTGATATCTAATTATTTCCTTATGATATCCTACAAACAGACATTTATCAAATTTCACTTCAAGCTTGTCTAATTGAATCGCTTTAACGTAAGCCAGACAACCCCAAACTTTCATATGAGAAAGATGTTTTTTTAGTCCATATCTTATATGAAGTAACATCAACTACTTTTGAAGGGACTCTGTTTATCATATAAACAACAATCTTGAACGTATGACCCTAAAAGGATTTTGTTAGATCTGCTAAGCCTATCATTGATCTTACCATGTCCAACAAAGTTCAGTTTCTCCTTTCAGCCACACCATTATATTACAGTGTGTAAGGTGGGGCTTGTTGGGATACAATCCATTTATCCCTGAGATAAGTTAGAAACTCCTTGTTTAAGTCTGAAGCATTTGAAATGTTAAAACAATTTAGACGTGAATTAGAGAAACAACTCGGTAAAAGTATTCACCACCTCGATCTGATAGAAGTGTATTAACACTATTACCGAGCTATTTCTCTACTTTATGTCTAAATTGTTTTAACATTTCAAATGCTTCAGACTTTTATCTCATTAGATGCATAACCTATATCGTGAATAATCATTGATAAAGGTAATGAAGTACATAGATCACAGACATTTGAATGTATTAGATTTAATAACTCATTCGCTCATTCACCCTTTCCTTTAAAAGGTAATTAATCATCTTGCCTAACAAGTAAGATTCACATGTGTATATGATTCATAATCAAATGACCTTAAACTACCACTTCTGTGTAGCTTAGCCATGCGTCTCTCACTTATATGGCCAAGTCGACAATGCCATAAGTAATATGATTTTAAGTTATCCCAATTTTGTCTTTTAATGTCATTAACATTTAAAATTGGATTGCACATAACTAATATGTAAATACCATTGCACAATGTAGCAGTACCATACAACATTTCATTCAACTTAATTAAAAAACCATTGCTTGAAAAAGTTAAATGAAATCTCGTTTTATTAAGATATGAAATAGATATAATGTTCTTTGTCACAACGAGTACATAATAGCAATTATCCAAAATTAACTCTAACCTACTGGGAAGACACAAAACATAAGTTCCTATGGCTAATTCAATAACTCTTGCTCCATTTCCCACACATAGGTCCATCTCTCCCTTCTTAAGTGGTCTACCATCCCTAAGACCCTGCATATTATCATATATATGTGAGCCACATCTAGTATCTAATACCTAAATGTTATGATCAGAAATAGTATTAACCTCAATGACAAATAACATACCTAAATTAGACGATGGAGCATCTAATGCCTTCTTCTGCTTTAGCAACTCCAGGTAAGCTTTGCAGTTCCTCTTCCAATGTCTTTCCTTGTTGTAATGGAAGCATATCCCCTTTAATGTAGTCTCCTTTGCCTTCTTCTTGGCTATACCTCTCATTGGCTTCTTAGACTTCTTCTTCTTCTTTTAGTTCCTCTTGCGAGAACTAGAAGGAGAGTCCACCAGTATCATAACCTTACTGTCTTTCTTGACAGTTTGCTCGACTGTTTTGAGTAGATTAATTAGCGAAGGTATCAAGGTGGATATTTGGTTCATCCGATAGTTAAGCACAAACTATAAATTATAACTAGTCAAAATTAAGTCTATACTTAATTCACAATCCATTATAAGACCCAAACTAGCTAACCTTTCAATGTATCTATTCATCTTCAGTGCATACTGCATTGGAGATGATCCATCAGCCATCTTAAAGTAAGAAAGTAACCTCGAGGTCTCGAACCTTTCAGACCGAGCTTACTCATCAAACAGTTACCTTAGATGGTAGACTATGGTGTGAGCATCCATAGCCTTATGCTGTTTTTGTAATTTCGGTGACATAGAGGCCAGCATTATACAGCCAGCTAGCTCACTATCATCTAGTAACTTCTTGTAAGTTTTCTGATTCTCATCAGATGCATTAGCATCAGGGGGATCAAGAAGTGGTTCATGTAGGACATATCCTAATTTCTCATATTTGATAATAGAGAGCGTAGGTTCACAGTGGACAAAGACATTGTGGCGATTCAATAACCTAGAAGAACAAGAGAAAGTGTTAGAATGTACACTAATACATATCGATAAGGACTTTAATCACATGCATTATAGGTCCCACTATTTTTATCCAAATCTATAGCCCTCACTATGAATTTGAGAAAACTTATAGTTTTCCTAATAGGTCGATATCTAATATCACTAGGAATAACTTTGGGTTTGCTCAACAAGCCACCTTAGTTCAATCGGTAGGTTTGTATCATTCATACCAATTGCATTCAGTTATGCAATTATTAACTTGTGCCATGAACTGTTGATCTAGAAAACTCATTGGGTTATTAACTCTTGATTCGTATACATCCCATGTATACAACCCAACTTTGCCTCTATCCACGTTGACCTTAGGTTTGCCCAACAAATCAACACTTCCAGTTAGGACCAACCCATTAATCCGAAAATCTAATTTCCATGGTTTGAACAAATTCGTGTAGAGTGGGCTTGGGTTTGCCTAACAACCCAACTCTAAAAGAACTCTGTTTCTTACCATATCAATAGAAGGCGTAAGTCCTAATATTTTGGTTAAGGGATTTATTCTTTAGTCTCATCAATACTTGGATGGTAATATATATATATATATATATATATAATTAGATTATGAACGACTCAATTAAATTGGGCTGTGTCCATAATCACCCTTAAAATGCATTTAATACATGTAACACACAAAAGAGGTTTAATTTAGGTTATGACTTGACTATACATCAAAAGTTTATGATTCGATTCAACTTTTGAACCGAATCGGGTACTAGTGTTAGTCTTTGCCATTTCGAATTATGAATGTGATTCGATTAGGAGCCCTAAAATTTCAATTATTTTGATGTCCAAATTAAACACTTTAATTCTAATACACATGTCTTCTTCTAGTCACACTAGCAATGCAATGCTTTACTTGGATTAATTCTAAATTAATCCCTAGGGTTTCCAAAATTTCCAAACATCAATTAGTCATCTAAAACATCCCTAGGTCATCTCAAATTTATGAAGACAATTTCGGCACAATCCAAAATATATCTTGACGGTCAAAATCATCAAGATAAATGAGTTAACCTACTAGACACTAAAGAGACCGATTCGATGTTCGAAAATTTTCCAGAACCCTAATTTCAAGCACACGTACTTAGCATGCTACTAGCATCAAAATAATACATTTCTTATCTCATAAAATTTTTTAAGGTCTTATAACTGAAACACATACACATAAGTCATTAAACAAGTCAACTCCATTTGCTTTCAAAAAACGGACCAATGTTGACTTTGACTTGATTTATTAATCGAATCAAATTCAATTAATTCTGAAAAAATTCTAGAGTTTTATACACATTTTAAATGTGCCTAATAAAAAATCCAAAAACTAATTCCTAGGAATTATTTATTAACTAAGTGGAATTAGCCAGCACATCACATGTCTATGACACTTGTCATATTATTTCTAACACTAGTCATACTCTACATGATGCATGCATAAGATAATCACTTTAACAATAAGTGTCATGCATCTCATACACATGGAAACATCTTATCTTGCATTTCCATTCATAATTCATAAAAAAAGTTTATAAAAATTAATATGGAATTTACAAGCATGCATGTTCATCAAATTTCTAGAATTTAAAGAACTTCATACATGCATCAGGCTGAAACTAAATTCGTAATCAAATAGCAAATGAAATTCAATTGCAATTTCCTTTGACATAAGCATAATATAACACCTTATAAACATTTATGTGAAAGAAAATCAGAAAAAAAGTTTCTAGAATTATTATAAAAATTTCAAAATCAGTACATACATTTGGTTTTCTAGAAATTCCCATAAACCAAAATATGAATAGATTGGATATTAATTCGAAATAAAATAGCAAATGACATTTAATTGCAATTTCCTTTGACAGAAACATAATATAACACCTTATAAACATTTATGCGAAAGAAAATCAGAAAACAAATTTCTACAATTTATATGAAAAATTTCAAATCAACATGCATGTCAGTCATAACCCGGCAAATAGTTTGCACATATTCAATACATCATCTAATACATGCATAACCTGGCTTCGATACCACTATAAGGGAGCCATGAATTCATGCATCACTTGCACAACAAGGCAGCGTAAGTGTCAGAATCTAAATTCCAACCCCATGACATCCCTAAAAATATAATCTTAGATGCATGCATAGACAGATTATAAGAACATGAAATTTTAGCACTTGTACCTTTGATAATGCTCCTCCTTTCTTTAATCTTCTCCTTGTTTAGGTTGTAGCAAACACCAAATACCTTCCTTGATCACTCAAGAACATGCAAGATGAAGAAAAAGTAGTGTGTAAGGGTGGTTAGAGCACCATACAAGATGAGTTCAAGTAAATGCTCAGAAGGAGAGATAAATCAAGAATATGTTGCATGTAATTAGATGCATGCAACAATTGCATAAATTGGATAAACAAGACTCAAGGCTACTTCACTCTAACTCCAGAACACTTCTGGACCCCTTATCCTTTCACTTTAGTGTGTTTTTAACTTGTTTTTTCATGTGTACATAAGTGAAGAATTCACTTATAAATCATCTGTCGTGCCTTCAATCATGATCGTGACCTACTTCAATGATAGCCATGCACACTTTGTTTTTCATATGATCTTTTATGCATGTGACCCTTAGGTTTTGAGTTATTTTGGGTACTTGAATTAACTCTTAGTCCGAGAAAATCATGTATGGTTTCATGCCACTTGAATTAACTTTTATTTACATCTAAATCATGAAGGGTTTTATGATGCCGATTTACCGAAGTATAAGTAGATTAATATAAGAACTCTTCGATAGTTAATTATCTGAGTTACGAACCTTTCTATAGACAATTACCACGCAATTTGCCCCTTCACCATTATATCCCCTATTTGGTTTGGAGTATGGGCTATGTGTCAACTCAAAGCTTAAGCATAAAATCTGTTAAAACATAATATGTCCTTTTTTGGCCATTGCGGTTATCCCAACCTTAACCCTTTTTATCAAGACGTACACGGAGGAAAAACCACCGTGTTAAGCATATAGCTTAGTAGGAAAATAAATAAATCAAGATACAAGATGGTGACTGCTTCCTAAAATCGTCTAATATTTACATGTAAATGAATTATGGCATATCATATAGCAATCTTTAATTATTCACGTCAAAGAGTAATCCGACTATCACTTGCATCAGAACAGAACAAATATCAAAACACATATAGAATTGCTTGATAATCTTTTCAAAAATGGGTAACAGGAATAGAACAGAAGTTACCTATGATTGGTATCTATAGAAACAGAAGAGACTTAAGTCTCTAAAATAGAAGACATCATAGTGTCTAAGAACAGAAGCAGCTTAAGACCTTTCTAGGCATGCCTATTTACCTACAACTAGGACTTGGCAGGTTAAAGCAAATCATATCACATTTTAGAGTCACATGCAAGAGAAATAATGCATAAAATATAAAGTTATTTCTTATGCTCAAATTGAAAGTGTTCATTCACTCTTGATCAAACTTAATATGCCTTATGAATATAATAAGCCTTTGCCATAATGCATCAATGAAATCATTTAAGTAATTACACATTATAAGCATAAGCCTCATATACCTTAATAACTGGGTTTGCTAAGTTGCAGTGATATCCAAAAGAGTTTTGGAGGAGATTTAGTAGCATTTGGGTAAGAAAAATTCATGTTTAGGCTAAAAATGGGGGTGATGCATACCCAATTTCTAGCTTTTTCTAGGACAGGTTTTTAGATCAGTTTTGTATGACCAGTTTGACATAGAAATTGAGGTTTTTAGCAATATGTTCTTCAAAAAAAATGTTCCTCTATGTCTTACGTTTATAATGACATAAAGTTAATGCAATTTGGTTCATTGTTTCGAGAATTATACCCAAACACTACAGATTGTTCTCAAACAGGGATAATAACCAGAACTCAACTTTAAGCCAAATTTCAAAACCCCTAGAGATAGAACTCAAATTTGATTCCTTCATGAAAGTTATAGACTTATGTATTTAGTCCAATCTATAATTTAAACTATCCATTTGGATATCTACAGGTCAAGATATGGTAAAATACCAATGTTTGTTCAGTGGAACCACTCCATCTAACGAGATACACACTCCAATTAACTCACTTCAATCTTATTATGTAAAAGTAACGCCAAAGACATATGCAAATGAACCAGCAACATCCCATTTTCATCTAGAATACTTCTATTAACAAAACCCCTCACGTTACACTAAAAAAACCTATCATCATATCAAAATTTCCATACCTTTGAAAGGAGTGTTTCAAAATTCTTCACTCCAATTGCTTGCCTTCTTTGGTTTTCTTCTCTTCTACACACAACATATGCATTCACTACTCATTTCCAACAATCACAGATTCATAACAGAACCTTAGCTGAAGAGGAGATGAGAAAGGAGCTAAATTTCACACAAAAACATGCAATTAACATACCTTAACTTCAAATGCACAAAGGGATTTAACAAGATAGTGGATGGAGAGAGAGAAGCTCAATCTTCTGCAGATTTTTGTGCTTGCCGACCCTCCCCTTCTTCATCTGCATGTTTTTAAACAAAGATACAGATGGGTGACATGCCATTTGCCACACGGGTAAGTGTTATGGTGTGGGAAATATAACAAATGGTTCCATCCTATTGGTTTCTACTTTTCACCTTTCATTAATAACAAAAATGACCACACCTTTGTCTTATTGTATGAAATTACATTCCATCTCAATACATTTAACAATTTAGTCCATGATTAATGTATCTTTATGCATGTATAACACATTTAACACAAATTACTAAAATACCTTTACAATTCCGTTAATATTGACTATGTCTCAAACTAAATACTCACTTTCCTAATTGTTGACACCCATTACATATACTTTCATGGACAAGAAACATTCCTACTAGAGTATAGTTTGGGGCGTCACATTAATTCTATTATTGACATTTGAAAATTATTTTCACAATTTTATTTCATCTTAGGTAAGAATTTTTCTAGTCAATAATAATTAAGAACGGAACTTTGTCTCTAATTACTTTAGGATAATTAATTATATATTGATCACTCAACTATTTTTATATAGTTCTTGTTATATTCAATCACTTGAGCTATTATTTGACAATGATAGGTTATAAGTAGTACATTAGTTATAAGTAGTATCAAAATATAACAATCTTTATATGACATACTTTGGAGATCTCAAGTTAAAAAATTACTTATACTATTATTACAACGAGAATTTTCATAAGCATACAAGTAATGTTCTAAATAGAATTTTAATATCTAACCAGTTCAATGAACTTGTTCTCTAATAAGTATCCATATGTTTGTTTAAATATCTCCATACTTTAGCATATAAGATCAACAACTTCTTTTATAACGAAAAAAATATAACTAGTACTAATTTTATAATATAATATAAATATTATAATTTCATTTAGAATGTAAATCTATTTCACAAACTATATTAGTAAATTAATATATCATTTTAAATAATTTTGTCACTAAAACTGCAACCATTAGAGCATAAACCAATATTTTTAGCAGTTTTTTAATAGTGTCATTACTATTTGTTTGTTGTCTTTCTTTCGCAGTCCATTGAAAGTGTCCTTACTGTTTGTTCATCTGTCATTTCAATAGTTTAAGGATATCGTTAACTATATATTCTGTCTTTGTGTTTTCCAGCTTAAGAGCGCCATATCTCCATTTGGGCAGCTACATTGAGAACATTGTTACTAATTTATTTATATTTTTATGACAAATATCTCTTTTTCTCCCTCTATTTCTATTTCAATTACATTATTGTCAATAAGATCATTGGACAACTGTTTTAGAAGAATGTTGTCTCTTTTAATGTCAAGTTTTGGCTTTTTAATGATTTAGGATTTACTAAATAATAGTAAAAGATTAAAAAAACCATATAACAATTTTTATCTATTTGCAAATTCTTCATTTATAGGTTCAAAATTCATACAAAAAATTGAATATATATCACATCTATATAGCAACTTTAAGGGAGAATTTTAGAGATGATAGAATTTTAATATTTTGTGTTAGAATAAATTCCAGTGTTTTTTGGGCTTGTATGTATATTATGAAAATATTGTATCTTATAGGCTATATTATGAAAATATTGTATCTATGAAAATATTGTTTTTTTGGGCTTGTATCTATATTATTCACGTTGAGCCTAATCAAAGTGATCTAATTTTAAAGCATCTAATAAGATATGAGCCACTTTTATATGTCTAGAAATCAACATAACAATTTTTAGTTTGATAATGGGTAGAATTAGAAATCATAAGCCTATTAGGTTTAAGATTTTACCTCTACAAAATATGGTTATGATCTCTAAATTATACGTAAGGCTGTTAGGTTTTCTTTAGGATCCCCATTGCTAATGGAAATTACAAAAACAAGAGCCACATACCAAGTTGAAAGATCATAATCCAGTTTTTCAACTCAACAACTCATGAAAATTGATTCAAGTATAATTTTATTTTTATGTATTGACGATTTAACATGGCAATGATCTATACGGATTAAGTTTTAATACAATAAGTGGTATCTAAGTTTACTCATGTTTAATCATTAAGAACCCAAAATTCTTTTTCTTTTATGAATTGTTATAATCCACCATGTGCAATTTGAGTTTTTGATAAAACAAAAATTGCTCTGGATTCGACCATTGATTTGTGAATATATATATATATATATATATATATGGTGTTATATGAGATTTCTTTGATTGATGTTCTAAGATGTCCAGAAATAGGTTAATGGCCTCAAAACTAATAGTTTGGTAGGCATGTCATTCAAGTCTCACGATGGCTTAATAATGTAGGTTTCTAAAATGTTGAGCACCTGTGCAGTCCTTAATAAATGGGAACAAGCCATAATTGTTAATACATCAACCATGCTTCTGGTCTCCACTCTCCACATTGATATTGAAATTTTTTTAAAGAGTAGAAAGAAATGCTGATGTGATTGGTGTAAATAGAATTCTTGGGTTGTTGTATACAATTTTACATTAGTATTTTTCAATGGCATTACTGTGATGCGTGAGTTTTGAATAAAGCCTACAAAACAATTCTACATTAGTGCTTTTCAATTACATTACCGTAATGCGTGAAATTTTGAATAAAGAAATGATTAAAAAAAAACCAAAAGCTACGGATATTGTTAACCATACTACGCAGTTCATCGCTGTTGAGTGTTGAGTGAGTTTTCATTAATTCCGATTCTTGGTTTGTTTTAATACAAATTTTGGCCTCTATTAATATTGATAATTTAGACAAAAAAACGTCACATTTATTAAACAATTATTCATTATTATTTATTTATGATTACAACAATTGCTTGTTCTTGATCCATAACCTTACAAATTTGGACTTAACACTACAGCAGACAGTCCTTTTAGCGACGTTAAAAAGAAGTTGTCACTAAAGCACGACATTTACTGACGAATACAAAAAGCGTCGTACAAGCAAAAACCTTTAGCGACGAATAGAAATAATCGTCACTAAATGCTGAATATTTAGTGACGATTAAAATACATCGTCACCAAATGTAAAACAATGAGTGACAAATTTATAATATTCGTCGCTAAATATAGAAAAGACGACGTTTTACGAAAACGTTACCATAACTTTTCATCAAGCATGTAGCGACGAATCCCTTAAATCATCACCAATAGTTGAAATTTAGTGACGAAAAATTTATTTAGTTGCAAAAGCTTAAACATTCAGTGATGATTGTTTATCATCGTCACTAAATGTTAAGTATTCAGTGACAATTTTTGGTAATCGTCACTAAATGGCGCACATACAGTGACGAATTCTTGAAAACATCGTTGAATACTTACATTTGGTGACGATTTGTAGAAATCGTCGCTAAATGATCGACATTTTCATAAATTATTAAACTAACATTTTTATAATCTATGATAGTTAAGATATGTTTTATTGGACATTTTATTTGAATGTTTACAACATATTATTAAAAAAATGTCAACATAATTTTAAGTGTTAAATAGTAGTTTTAATTA
>JANZXP010039891.1:0-12210 GCA_027576715.1 Erythroxylum flavicans | reverse complement strand
TTTTATTATCAATTAAGATAATTTTTACTTTATATCATCAATCAACTTTTTGTTTTAACAAATTAAATGTAGAAACAAATTAAAATATTATCAATAGATAATTGATAACTATATAAATTACACATCAATTATAACATAATCAAATAAAATTAAATGTAAGAAAAATATTAAGAAAATAATATCAATAAATTTACCGATAAAACAACCATCGTCGGTAAAATGCCATTAATTTACCGACGGACTACCAAAATTTGTCAATAAAATGCAGTGAATTTATCGACAAAAAATCAATATCCCTTAATAAAGTTAGTCGTGAATTCACCGACAGATTTTTGTGTCCGTACATAAGGTTATCGATAGAAACGACTTATCTCTCGCTAAATTTACCAACCAAAATAGATCTTCCATTGCTAAATTTATCGACAGTATAGAAAATATCGTCACTAAATATAGCAACAGAATAGGAGCTTATTCGTCAGTAAATTTGCGACAAAAAATTTGTACTTCATAGCCAGCTATTACCTACAGCCATTTCTTTGACGATTTATTCCGTCGGTAAATCTCATCATTAACTTAGCTTAGCAATAGAAAACCTTCATATTTTATCGATAATTTCTACCACTAAACCCTTTTTTCTTGTAATGATTGAGGTATACAATAATATAACCATTAGAAGAAAAACTAGAGTGCAAATGATGGAATACATAGCTCAACCGACAACGATGAAGATGGCAGACAATGGAAGAAGACGACGACAATGGCGGACATAAGGAGAGAACATAAAATGCAGAGGAAAAGGACAGTAGAGTAAAATTAATGAAGATAGAGCTGGTTTTCGTTTAAAACAAAATGAAAACAACATCATTTGGATGTTGTTTTTCATTAATTAGCAATGATTTTCAATGATCATCACCAACATGTATAGCCTTTAGTGACAATCATAAACAATCTTTAAAATCTTTAATATCAACTTTTAGCGATGATTTCTAAATTGATTACCAAAATTTCAACTTTTATCATGATTAGGGAATCAACGCCAAAAGTTTGATCATCGTTTGTTGCCAAATATTGAACATTTGTTGATGAAATCTTCAAATCATCACAAAATGTCGCTGATTTTTCAACGATTCACAAAAATCGTGGAAAAAATATTCCTTTAATGATGATTCAGTAAAATGTCATGAAAAGTTGAACTTTTGATGACGAATTTGGAAATCATTGTCAAAAGCTGACTTTTAGCGACGATTTTCAAATTGCCATAAAAAATGCAGCTTAAAGTCAATTTGTTGTAGTTAAACCACACATTCTTTTACTTGAAATTTTCTAGTATTTTGGACGTATTTGGCATAGGGAGATATGCCTCTAATTTAAGGTGTCCATTATATCATAGACAAACCTGCATCTTATTCCAAACTTTTAAAATTAGGTGTAAGTTTGCATATGCAAATCTACAACTTATTTGGGATAATCTGCACTTTATTATGGGAATACCTATGTCATACAAGATGTTTAAACTTTAGGTGCAAATTTTGCCTTATGTATATGTACATTTTATATAGAGAAGTACACGACTTTGGACACGAGTATCTGAGCTTGTATTCCTCTCGAAAGTGTGTTTTTGCTCATGTCCTTTTTAGAGCAAGTTCCCTTTTATAATATTAACGAAGTTAGGAGTTATTTTGGTGGTTGTATGCTAAGTATGTTGCCTAATTAAAATCATTATAATTATTTAATAAGTTTCTAGCAACCCTAATTGAAAAGATTAAATAATTTGAATTTTAGAAATAAACATTCAACTTTATTGATCCCCGTAGAAAGAAATGACACATGTTTGCTATTTGAGAATAAAACATGAAAAAAAACCATTTGTCAACATATCCCTCCTATCAATGAATGGAGAATGACTTTGAAATAAGCCTTGATCTCATGGTCTTACATCCTCTACAAATGATGATGGTATAGTACCTTTAGTTTCTTGTGTAAATGTTATATTTTCAATAATTTCCATAATAAACCTGTTCCATGACTCATATAGTATATTAACTTTGCAAGCTTCACCATAAGACTTCTATAAGGTAGGTTCTTTCTTTCCATATAATAAACACAATATAGGAAAATTGGTAACAATCATTAGGCATTACAAGCTATGTTTTAAAATTTATAGCTAAAAGTTACTCTTTGGCTACAAAATTTTAAAATCATAACCTATTAAAATAATGTCTCCAATAATAAAAATTTCTTGAGTTTTTTTAACCATTAGCTATGTTTTATATTTGTAACTAATAACTTTTGGTGACGTTTTTCAATTATGAATAACATTTTATAGCAAAACTTTTTATCTATGAAAACAATTTCATAGCTAATAACAATTGTGATTCTAGTTTCGTTACAAAACTTTTTAGCTATGAAATGTTTTTCATAGCTAAAACTCAAACCTGTTATAAATACCAAAGCTATCAGTTACAATTTGAAAATTTCGTAGGCAAAAACTTTAGTTACAATAATATTTTTGTATAGAACCTAAAAACGATGAAAAAGATATTTTTTCTCTATTAAAATGATGTCATTTTTTCTAGACTCATAACTTAAAATCACCCATCTCCTATGGTTTTTCATGCTCTGTCTTGTTGTTCCCTGATTGACTATTTCTAAATGTCTCAATTATGTATTACTGCAAGTGCACAATGTAGCTATAGCTAGTAACGATAAATACCACTCAATCCCATGAGGACAATGATTACCGGTAATATCATTATTTTTTTATCTAGTCTATGAATTGATTGTGCTTTTTAATTAAAAGAAAATAAAAATTAAGCAAATAAAATAAACAAGAAGCATGATTTAATCAGAGAATTAAAGGAAACACTTAGTAAATTATTGATATCAAGAAATTAGTATCTAGGTTTTAAATCCCCCTAAAGCTTTAATGGATTGATCTTTTATTATGCAATTGTCTTATTGATTTATTAGATGTTGGAGACTCCTATGGTATGCTAATAGCTAACTTTGGTTCTATTAACAACTAATCCAAAGGTTTTCAATCGAATCACTCAAGTTAAAGTTTATAGGATTACTTTATAGATTTGTGAATCCCTCTATTAAGTTTGACCATAATTTGGAAGATTTATGTCATCTTATCTCTACGGTTGCAACATCTCCTTCCAATTACTATAGATTTATTCATAAACAGGATTTCTCAATCTCTATGTATTAAATCAAGTTATGATCTAATATTGGATCTATTAGAACGTAAATAAAACATGTAATTAGATCATAATATATTAATCAATCAATTACATTAATAAAAGAATCAAACCATATCAAGGTATTAATATAGGGTTTATCTAATCTAAATATTGACAAGATGTTTAGTTACACATTATTGAACACGAAATCAAATATGCACAGAAAGAAAAATGAATTGAAAACAATGAGATCATAATTCTAAATCTCACTGTTGTCTTCTATTGAGTATTTTTGCAATGTAGAAGGTTGATCTTGTATTATGATGGATCTTTCGATGAATTCTTCATGTTTTCCTCTCCTCTTGAGCCACCTTTGAGAGTTTTAGAATGTCTCTATATGTCTTCAAAGGTCTGCCTCTCCCAATTGCCTTTGAGTATGTCCTTTATAGTAAATTTTAAGGTTCTAGGGGCATAACCCAAAATCTCCAAAATTCGCAAATTTGCACAGCCTAAGAGAAGTGCACAGACTATTGAATGCCCATGCATCCCTTCTGTGCTTTGAACTTTTGTTTTGTGTCATGTTTCCATTCAAATTCTTCTCTTTTATGTCTATGAAGGCAATTATACTCTGTAAACACACTTGGAACAAATTAAGTATGAAATATACAATAAAAGTATAAAATATTACGTAAAAATACATCAAATATAGGGTATAAATATGGTTAATTATGCATATATCATTCTTGCTGCTCCAACGACACAATTTTTTGTGTTCTGTTATAGCTTCTTACTTTAGTGTTGGTGTTCCTCCTCTTATGTCTTCATGCTTTTCACTTAAAAAGTCTATTATGCCTCTTCATAAGTGCTCTTCTCATATTAAAATCTAGTTCTCAGGTAATTATCTACCATTATCAATAGAGCCACCATTATCCATCATAATTCACTTTACTTCAATAAAGGTTACACTATCTCAATACTTTCTTTTTATCAAATACAATCTACTTTCCTATTTAATGTCTTTTGATGTATACATCCATTATAGAGTTCATATGGTTATATTGAATAAGACTGGGTGGTATGATCATGCGTATTAGTGATATTGGGAAATTATTGTCTCAACTCCTGAAAAGATGTAGAGAATATCACTATAAGCATAAATCATCTCAGAAGTTGTTGAAAACGAAAATTAAGATATTGTGTCTTCTTCTAAAGGTAAATTCTTGAAAGTTTCAATGCCCTTTAAGCTTTACATTGTCATAACTCCTCTTATTTTATACTCGCAATGTTTGCCTTATCTAGTGTATTAAATTTATACTACCCTTTCATTAGTTAAGAGATATGCTTGCAAAGAGTTTTTGTTAAGGGCTTTACAAGTGAACATTGTTGAACATTTTTTCTTCATAATTTTTTAGCCTTTGATGGGATGAATTTTCTTTTAGGATGTATAATCTTTTAGTTATATGGGCACTCTTCAGAAGAAATTGTTGTCATGAATCCTTGCCTTATAATTTTATAGAGGCTAACAGAATAAGAATATAGTGGATTGGAATCTGACAAACATGTTACCTATAAATACTTGTGCTCGTTGACTATTTAAGACATTAACTTGTGGAATGCTTACAAAATGCTTTACTTATTTCAACCAACACAATATATTTAACAAGAACTAAGTAGATATTTTCCTTTATTAAATTGGTTGTCATCAATAATTTTGAGAGGCATAGTGTTTGCCTACAGATTCTTCAACAGTGGAAGTGTAAAATGAATTGTATAATTTCTCTTTAAACAGGATCTTCTTTTTTCATGATCTTGTGTTTTTGTTTAAAATCGCTAATGCTGATGTCTAGAATGCAACCAGAGATGCTTTGTTGCGATTAAAAGTTTGTTTCATTATTTTCTTAAATGTTTCTCTTATCTTTTATTTGTCTAGTTGTTCTATACTCTATGGATTTTTCAATGTTGATTCCTTTTAGGAGTTAATTCTCCATGGCCTTGGATTTTTTTTGTGCCATCATGTTTGGTCTCACTTTATATGTGTCTTGGCTATGTCAACATCATGCCTATGCTACTTAAACCACCATACTCTACCTCTATTGCCATTTTACATGTGTTTATACCTCTATTGACAATAAATTTTCATGTAGAATATGTTCTAATATTTAAACAATCATAAACTTATCCTATATTAAGATGACCTTTAATAATGCGAAGTAGTCTTCAAATTGTACATGAATTAACAAATTAAAGTTTCTAACTAGTTTTTTGAATTGTCAATATCATACCAATATTTAACACTTTTAACATGCATGATTAAGAATCTAGTTCATTGAATATCAAGTTATAATTTTAGTACAGGTTTCCATTTGGTTGCTTTTATTTTAATAAAAATGGTCTTTGTTTATCTTTAACTATTACATTTGTTGTAAAATTTCAAGGATGGAACCTATTTCTAATGGGCTTTACATGTGACTAGGTATGCCGCCACAATTGCACGCTCAGATGGTCTTCTTTTAATTTGTGGTGGTAAGGATGCCAATAGTGCAATGAGTTGAATTTGATTTCACTTTTGGTTTTGTCATAATCTATTATATGAATTAATGAGAAATATTCGTATATCTCTGATGATTGGAAGAGATGGTACATAATTTTTTCCAAGTAAAATGTGTAAACCTGATTATAGGTTTTTAATATGAAAAAACTTTAATAATTAACCTTGATATTTCGCAACCGTACAGGTCATTCATGTAGTACCTAAAGTGTCGATCCCACGAGAAGGGTTAATCTAATCCTAAAATCTAAGGCTGAACACAATTCACAATCACTCAAAATAAACAAAACTAAGAAAGGAATATTTCAATAATGCAATCAATTCCAATAATCAAATTCGAAAATAATAATAAGATAGCAAATGCAACACCCAATCACAAAACAACCTGAAAACTACCAATTGAGAGAAAGGGAATTTTTATACAACTTCAATGAAAACCAAATTGATTATGAATTTATTGAATTACCAGTTCTAGACAGTCCTAAGGTTGATTACGCTCTCTTAAGTTATAATTATTAACCCTAATTTATAAACCCTAATTAAAATATGGGAATTGTAAACTCTCTATTTAAAATTTATCCAAAACCTAAATTAGATCTGAAATTATCTAATAAACTACCGAAAACCTATACAAGATGTTTCGTTACACAAATTTATGGGTTTGATTCAATTTGTGATCTATTAAATTACCTAACTTTTGTTAGTCCAATTTAATGATTTTTCACTCAGTTCACCCTCAAAATTTGTTACCGAATTATGCAAGTGTAAAATTTAAATCACAAGAAATTCAATAAAAATGCAATCAATAAAATTTCATTAATATCAAAGACAAAATATCTCAAAGGTGAGTTTAGACAAATCCTCAACATTCAATGAAACTATCATCTATGGCTATCTCAAATTCTATACAATCATAAAGAATGAAATGAAACCAAAAATAAACTCGAAATAGATGATAGAGGCAGTAATGGTAGGAAACCTCTTGTTTCAGGAAGTACCTTATGTAGGCTTCTTCTCCACATCTCTCTTCCTTCGTTTCTTCCTCAATCTCTTGATAAAGCTCTCTAGGTTTCAGGATTGTGGCTGATGCAAAAGCTTTTTCTATTCTGTTCTTCTTGTTCTTTAAATACCTTGGTAGCCCTAGGGTTTTTTTTGGGGTCGAAAAGGTTAGAAAAATCCCTCAAAACTTGATGATTTCTCCATTTTACACGTCTTCCCGATGCAAGCCACAATCGTGGCCAGCATCAAACCTTTCTGTCACAATCGTGGCAATTAGGCCATGATTTTAGGTTGTGCCAGAGTCTTCTGTCACGATCGTGGCCTATATGCCATGATCTTAGGTTGTCTCACATATTTATGCCATGATTGTGGGCCGTGGTTTTAGCCTGAAAGTTTCTGAAACTTCTCCGTTCTTTGACGTTGACCCTAAAACACTAACAAACACATCAAGTAGTGTCACATATACTAGATAACATGTTTTTTTTTCTAATTGCTTTAAGGCTATAAAGTTCCTCTCATTTCATATGGCATATATAGTACGTCATAAGACTATAATATAAATAGGTTTCGATCTTATAAGAGTTGAAGAGGAAAGCTTGCTAAGAATAAATTGATACTCATAGGTGAATTCTCTAAAGAACCACTGAGTCTGTATAGCTTTCCAGATATCTAAGGAGTATTTATAGAAGAAGAACAAATTATTTAAGGATGTATAATCACTTTTACAGAGGGTACATCAATTAGGGATGTCAAGGAAGTTCATTTTATCTAAGGTAGGCGACTTTTGTTTAGCAACAAACTAAAGGAATGTGATACCTTAAGTTGTGACTTATTTTTCTAAATAATATCTACCCATGGATTCTTCTTTAACTGAGAAGTAAGTAGTTATCTGCATGAGAGGTTAGTGAATAATGCCTTTTCCAAACATACTTATCCATATTCTCATCATTAGGATGACTCTAAGGTTCAAGATTCCCAAATTTCCTTAAGAAGTCAGGTTTCCATTCACCAATATTGATTGTAGAATTATCTTTGACTTCTATAAGATGTTAGTGAATTAATTACTACATTAAATGGTGATTAGCTAAGGGACTTGCAGAACTCTAATTATCATACCACAAGGAGGCTATTTAAGATTCTATAATGGATACTTGTATAGAGAAGATCTCCTGACTTTAACAATTGGTTCATAAACCATAAGGTGTTATAAGTTCCTTTAATTTCCCAAAAAACTTTTATTCTTTGAAAAATACATATGAATCCACACCACCCATAAAGCTTCATTGTTAGATAAAATTCTCCAAAGCCTTTTAATTAAGAGCACTTTGTTAGTAAACATTAGAGATTATAAACCAAATCTCCTACTTTTTTAGGTTTATAGACTTCATCCTAATTGACTTTATAAAAAGTGTGTATGGTATCAGTTCCACTCTATAAAAAAATTTAAACATCTTTTCAATGACTTTAGTCATTCCTTTTTTTTAAAAAAATATGCAAAGATCAATAGGAATGTAAGGATTGTAGGGCATACTTAATAAGGAACAATCTACCAACAAATGAGAGTGCTTTGGTCTACCAATTGAATATCCTCTTTGAATCCTCGTTAATAATGAAGTGCACCTTCTATATAACAATATTTGAATATCCTCTTTGAATCCTCTTTAATAATGAGGTGCACCTTCTATATAATAATATTTTAGTAGTGATTGGAAATTCTAGGTAAGTATAAAGGGTAATGTTTAAAAGCCAATTTGACAAATGCTTATCACTTATTGAAATAATTTGGTGACTCTTCTCCATGTTAATAGACAAGCCTAGTATTTCCTTAATTAAGTTCAAAAAAGTCATAAGAAAACTTAGAGATTTGTCCCCAACCTTGTAAAAGGGCAGAAGATCATTTCCAAAGCACATGCTAAAGATCTTCGATTTATTGCATCTCCTATGGAAATTAAATCCCAAGTCATTACTAATATTGAAGGAAAATAGCTTTGTGACGGATTCCATATAAAGGATGAAGATATAAAAAGAGATGATGTTCCTTTGTCTCAAATCTTACCACTTTGAAATTGTGTTGTGGGAACTCTATTGACTAGAGCATAAAATGAAGTAGTTGTGACACATTCTTTATCTAGTTAATAAACACATAAAGGAGATTAAATGCTTCTAGCATGTGAATGATGAAATTCCATCACATGAAATCAAATTCTTTGCGGAAATAAACTTTAATTACATAGTTCATTGGAGAATTCTTCTTACCATATGACCTAGAAAGCTCTTGAGCTAGGAGAATATTATCACCTATTAAACTATTTTACACAAAGGCTCCCTAAGCACCCTTAATGAAGTTACCTATCACTATCTTTAATCTTGAGGCTAGAATCTTAGAAATTATCTTATACAATGTATTACAACATGATATAGGTCTCTAATCCTTGATAGATTAAAGATTGTAGACTTTGGGATAAGTGTTATAAAGGTTATGTTGATTTCTTTTAGCTATGTCCCTTTCTTAAAGAACTAAATGACAACACCAGTGCCTCCTCCTTTAACTATGGCTAAGATTTTGAAAGAATAATACATAGAGCCCATTTAGGCCAAATTATTTACCTGGATTCAATTGGAATAAATTTATTTCCACCTTATCACTTGTTACAAGTTTACTCAGTGTAAGTAGCTCATTGTTAGAAAAATGATGATTGATAAAGCTTTGAAGTAATTGTGAAGATGAAAAACATTTAATCTTTAAAGATAGGAGATTCTATTAGAATTCTTTCTTGATTTGATTAGTTTCCGAAGGAACTTAGTTTTTTTATCATCTTTTATAAACCATAAGATCCTAGCTCTCTATTTTAGTAAGGAATTTTGGATCTCCAAAGGTAGATAATATTTAGATAGAGCTTCCTTTTCTTTGATGAGAAGATTACCTTCCCCAAGATACTAAGTTAGTTACTCTTAAATGTTAAGAAGGTGAGTTTTAGACTTCTCTACATTACATTAAGAATCACTAAATCTGCCTTGTTGAGAATTTTAAGTTCCTTCTTCATGATTCTTAACTTCCTTATACAAATAAAGGATTTGAATCCTCTGAACTCCATGTACATTCCATTCCTTATCGCATACTCAAATCTAGCCTTCTTTGTAAGATAATTATTAAAGCGAAGGTGGTCTTTGTGGTATGGAAGTCGAACATTTTCTTAACTATGATTAGAAAATGATAAGAGAGTCTAAGATAACCAAAGTGAGCTATGCTTAATGGGAATGTATTTAGCCAATCCTTATTGAACATTGCTCTATTTAACTTCTTCAAAATGTTCCATCTACCTTATTGTTTCTTACTTTAAGTATAAAGGTATCCTTCATATTTCAAATAAGTAAGCTCAATGTCAAAAACACAATCCTTTAAGTCTCCATTATAAATTCTTAAGTTGACATTACCAGATGCTTCTAAATTGAACATTATATTGTTGAAATCTCCTACTATCATCTAAAGGTCAAAGATAGATGAATGAATGCTCTTTAATTTGTTCCATAAGGATCTTTTTTGAAAACGTTGATTTGGGACCTATATAACAGTAATAAATAACCTATTTTTGTGTTGAAGCAAATCAATACTTATGTGCATAAGTTGCTCAGATGAAAGAAGCACTAAAACTTCTATTCATTCAGGATTATAACCTTAAAAAATTATACCATATGGTGATTAAGATGATTAGAAATAATATTCCAGTGTTTACCTAATAAAATTTAAACTTTTGCACTTATTAACTATGATTTTAGACTTCAAGACAGCTATAACATAGGTTTTATTTCTTGATAAAGTCCCTAAGGACTTTTTGTTTCTTAAGGTAATTAATGGCCATCACATTCCCAGAGATAAACGAAATAAGTATTTAGTAAGGCTTTTTGAGCCCTTGCTCTTCCTTTCAAGTCTCCTCTTCCTTACACTAGTAAATGATTCTGGATCTTTATCCTAGTTTGAAAAAGGGTCTTGATTTAAACTTAAACCACCAGGATATGTCTCAAGTTGAGAGATATACTGAGCTAGCAACTCTGGTAGGATACTTGGACCAATATATTTTAAACAATATAAATCTTTACCATAATATTAGGGGAGTTATCATACATATTAGACTAGAGAGTCAATGTTTGTACATCAATAATTGATACTTAAGGGAAAGGAGTGGCAATAAATTAGGAGACATTAGTGATTAAAACAAGAATTTTCATAGAGGACTCTTTAGAGAATGGAGGATCAGTTTTATCTTGTTTTCCCTCTTCCATTAATTCCTATTAATCACCACATATAAACCTTCTTCCTGTTGGCTTCTATACCTTACCTTGTTGAACAATGGTAGGTCTTCAAGTATAAGAGACTCTAATTAAGTCTTCCACCAAGTTAATGTCATCTTCCAGCCTAACAATAAGGATTATAACATATAATCTCGCGTATTTGACTCCCCTCCTTATAAGTGTGTTTTCAAATAGGATTCCTAAGGTAACTAATAAAGTGGTTAAGACCTCTAGTTGACCATTATTCTAGCATAATGTTATGTAGATTAATCCATAAGGGCACATAAGTCTCTTTTATTGTTTCCATAAGCAATCTTGGGTTCTAGAATTAGAGAAAGATTAAAGTACTAGCTAAGTATCAAGGGCCAAATCAGTAGAGCTATAGGAGACAAGGAAGAGATTCTCCTCATTTAAGAATGCCTCTTTAAGACTTGCATTCCTCCAATTCTTGAATTCCCAAGTTTATAGTACTGAGAATGCTAGCCTTTCAAATGAGGAAGCAACCATTTTGATTCCTTCTATTTACATTAGAGGGCAAAAATAGAGAGACAACAAAATGGATCCCCCAACACTTGCTTTCAGGTTATCCTTCCTTAGATGCATAGCTAGCATAAGGGCTAGACAAGTAGAAAACACCATCTTATTTCTACAAAGAAGCATCTCTTAAGGAGTTGCCTAGAACCAAAGTGATTTAAGTAATAAAGGGATGAAGCTAGTAAGGTCTTTGTAACAAGAAATGCTAAAGGGGAAAAATCTAGGTTTAGGTTGAGTTAGTTAATGCTCGATAGGGAAAAGGCCATTGAGCTAGAAAAGGAAGCATTATAATTCCTAAAATTTTGAGTTGGTTTAAGCAATAAAATAGAAGAAAAGACTAAAGTGCCTTATAGTAGCTAGAAGACCTCACCAAACCATCAAAAAAGCACAGTTCAGTTAAAAAGGGCAGAGACAAGTGACTAATGAAGCAAGAACAATTAAACAACACCTAAAGATGAAAGTACAAAGAGAGCAAAGAGACATAATGTTGGCCCCGGTCCTCGCACGGATTTTATGGCGACTACGTGTGACCATTGGGAATTTATTTGAATTTATTAATAATATATATTATGGAAGTGATCGTAGAATAATTATAGGCGTAAAATTAAATTATTCAAATAAAACAAATAATTTAATGACTAGTACACAATTTAT
>JANZXP010039880.1:0-12211 GCA_027576715.1 Erythroxylum flavicans | reverse complement strand
CTGATAACAAATTTTTTAACAATAAGGTATTTAATAATGAAAAGGAATTTAATAAGTATAACAATCAGTAAAATAAATTAAATTTAATAATAATAACTAATTATAATATTTTCTTATTTTTTAATTAATAACAATTCAACTTTAATTTAACTTTAAATTAAAGTCATATTAATATATTTAATTTAAAAAAATCGTATAAATTATTTTTTATACGAAGCCAAGCCTATTAAGAAGGAGGAAGAGACATTGGCTTGGCGCTTGGCTTCGACATTGGTTTTTGTTAAAACGTCGACGTTTTTTCTATGGCACAAAATAGGTACAGAATAGACGAAACAGAGGATCTGAGTCCGACGGTTGGGTGGGGTGGTGTGGCTAAACTATTAGGTTTTGTACGGTACTAGTCGTCACTAAATAGTACATACTATAATGATAAAAAAATAGTACCAACTAATTATATAATAGTACCAGTGATCGATATTAGCTGGTACTATTTTTTTTTTAGTACTGGTCGGTAATATTAATATTTAAAATATCAGCTATATATTAATCAGTAATTAAAATACCAGCCATACACTGATTGATACCGTAACTTTTACAAAATTAGGGACTAAGGTGCAAATAAATTTTTTTAAACACCCCTTCCCCCACTCACCCGATGGCCACCACACTCTCCTCTCTACTTCCCCAACTATTTTTTGTCTCTCACGCATCTCACACTCTCTCTATCTCTCTCTCTCTCTCTCTCTCTCTCGTAATCTCCTTCGCCAGGTGGCAACTCCAACACTCCCTCTCCAGTAACAATCGCTGCACCACCACCGATGCCCACCCCCTGCTCTTTCTTCTTCCACTTTTTTATTTCTCTCTCATATATCTCACTCTCTCTCTCTCTCATTCACCATTGCTACCACTCCCTCTCTGACGACGACCACCGCACCACCACCGACACCACCAACCCACCCACCACCAGCAATCACCACTCTTGAAGTCTCAAATCTCCTCCTCCATGCCAGATTTGAAATATCCAACCTAACCTGACATTGAAATTATTTTCTGAACTAATTGGGTGTGTTTTTGAATGTTTTGTGAATAGAAATTGTTAGGTTGGGTGTGTTTTGTGAAATTTGAAAATTAATTGGTTGTGTTACTATGTTCATGTACGTTTTTTGGGTGTGTTTTGTGATATCTAAAAAATAATTGGGTGTGTTTTTTGGTATATTTTTCTTTGAAATTAACGAGCTCATTAAGAAATGTTTATGTATGGTCTATTTTCTCAAGTTTTAATAAAATTGAGGGTGGGATTATTCTAGTATTGGAACTTGTTGAAGTTAGAAAGAACATAAAGCTCTTCTCAAGAACAAAAAGTAAGAGATCACTAGTAAAGGATAACTAAGAAATTTGGAATTTACTGCATCTATGATGGAATTTTAAAGTAGGATCACTTGTAATGTTTATCTTCATTGTGATTACAAATAGGTAAGAAGACAATAATTCTCATTACCTTGATCACCTAGCATTTATGAAAAGATTTAAAGGCTCTCTACTAACCAACATTAAAAAAAGACGCTAAAGAGATGCATGTTTCGTTCCAACCTATGAAAGGGTAACAAAGGGCATACAAAGAATTCAAAATGAGATCCCAATTGATAGAATCAAAGTCTTTAGTGAAATCAATTTTTAAAGCATAACTTTGATTGATTTATTAGAGGAATATCCTTTAAAAAGCTCTTTGTGTAAGGATAAATTTGTCATCAATATTTCTACCTCACACATAGTCACCTTGATAAAAATTAATGTAGTCAAGAACTGTATGATTTATTGTATTTGCTATAACTTTATAAATTAGTTTATAGACCAAACTACAATAAGAGATGGGTCTATAATCATTAAGGGTAGTAGGATTAGAGACTTTAGGGACAAGGAATTAAGAAGTGTTTATGAATTTTTTGTGAATGTGAATTAAAAATTATTGGAAATGAAAATTGTTTATGTATGTTTTATGATGTTTGAATTGAAATTGTTTGAAATTGTTGGAAATTATTTATATGTGTTTTTGTAATGGTTGAATTGAAATTATTCGAAATGGTTTGAAACCAAATTGTTGGAAATTATTAGAAATGGAAGTTGTCTATGTATGTTTTGTAATGGTTGAATTAAAATTATTTGAAATTTTTGGAAATGAAAATTGTTTATGTATGTTTTGTAATTGTTCGAAATAGAAATTATTTATGTATGTTTTATATAATTATGTATGTTGAATACTTGAATTATTAGTTTTTTATTTATGGTGAATCCAGTTGGATGAAATTGAATTGTGTATATTGTAATCATACAAAATGAGTTGTATTATATAAGATGGACATGCATATTGTGGAATGAAATTATATGTTCTTTATTTTAAAATATATCATCATTTATTTTTACAAATAAATAGAAAGACGTTCAAGTACTCCCAATCAAATCACTTCAAGAAGATATAATGACCCAGCTTGGCCTCATGCTCCATTAGTCCCCATTAGGAGGAACCATACTATTTATGTATTTAATAACAAGCATTTGAAAGGTGGAGGAATCACACAATTCAAGAAGCACTTAATTGGGGTTAAAGGAGATGTGGAATCCTGTGAAAAAAAGTAATCCATGATGTGAAGTGACAATTGAAAACCTTGCTTAAAGAATATAAACACGAGAAAGATAGAAGGGAGAGATTGAATTATGAAATTGATAGTGAAAGTTCATTTGCTAGTGTTCATGATGATACTGGAAATGTTGAAGGTGGTATAGTGGTGGTGGTTATGGTAGGGGTAGTGATAGTGTTTCTTCCCAGCAAGAAGTGAATGTTGCATCTAGGTTTGATGTTAGGAAAAGAAGAAGGTAGATGACTAATTTTTTGCACCAAGAAAAACTCCTGGAGCCCAACCTTCAATTCGCAGTGCTATGTAATCAAGAGATGTGACTTATAGTATAGATTTGACAATGGTTAGATGATAGTATGATACAGGTGCAACATTCAATGCTTCCCAATCTTACTATTATCAGCCTATGGTAGATGCTATAACCTCTTATGTTCTGGGATACAAAGCTCCTTCTGTTCATAAATATAGACGTAAACTTTTAGGTTACTTAGTTTCTGAAATTAAAAGTTATTTGGAAGAAAAAAGAATAGACTGGGCTACTTAAAGGTGTTTAATCATGTGTGATGGTTGGACAAATTGGAGCCATAAGCCTATTATTAATTTTTTGATTTATTCTATAAATGACTCGATGTTTTTTAAATCTATTGATGCATATGGCTTTGGTAGAAATAATGATACTTTATTTGAGATATTCGATGAAGTTGTGAATAAAGTAAGGCTAGAAAATATTGTTTAGATCATTACTAACAATAATTATGCTTATAAATTGGCAAGAGAAGGTTATAAAATAAGTATAATTCTTTTTTTGATCTCTTTGCGCTGTACATTGCATTGACCTGAAATATAGGAGATGATAGGTATTTTCTTATTATTGATGAGACTGTGCATATATAAAGCCAAAAAGGTGGGTGTTGAATTTAATGAGAAAGGAATTTACTAATGATAAGAATTTATGTCGTCCTACTGTGACAAGATTTGCAACGAAGTTCTTATCACTTCAATGTTTTATTACGATGAAGAAAAAGTTAAAGATAGATATTTATAAGTGATAAATGAGTTACATCTCAGCATGCAAGGTTTAATGTAGATTGGAGGTTTCCAGAATTATACTGAAAGATAATGAATTTTTGTCTCAATGCCAATTTTTTATCCAAGTTTGTGAGCCTTTTGTGAGGGTGCTTTGTTTGGCTGATAGTGATGAAAAGGTAACAATTAGTTTTTTTACTCCATAAAGAGGGGAAAGGAAGCAATCAAAGTTAATCTAAAGAATAGGCGTTCTTTGTACAGTCATCAATGACAGATGGGAAAAGTAACTTTACTCTTCGTTTTTTGCAGCTAGGGAATTTTTGAATCCTAATGTCTATTTCACCAAGTTTAACAAAAAAAGCTTAAGTTAATAGGGGGAATGTTATTAACTATTACAACAGTTGTTATCCATGAGATGATGCAAGATATCCTAAGCTCACAAATGGACCTTTATAAGTGGTCTTTTGAAGATTTTGGAATGCCAATTGCTATTCGATAAAGAGCAAAACTTTTTCTAAGTATTAGCTTTTTTCCTTTTCGTACTTGTTGAAAATTAATTATCACTTTATTTTTTTATAACGCTACTTTTTTGTTTTAAGACTTACAGTTTTCTAGTGGGATCAATTCGGAACTAGTATTCTAAAATTGCAAAGGTTTGCAATTCGAATTTTAAGTTAATGTGTGACTACAATAGGTTGTGAAAGGAACTGGAACACATTTGAATTCATCCATTCCAATAAAAGGAACAAATTGGAGCACAAGATATTAAATGACTTGGTCTTTGTTCGTTACAATTTAAAGTTTCGAGAAAGCTATGTTATTATCATTATTAATTTAGATATAATTTCTTATAATTTTTAATAATTTAATTTTATTATTTACTAAGACTCATAATAAGACAAGTAGTTCAATAGATCCAATTTGCATTGATAATATTGATCTTTTGGAGGACTGGGTTTCTGAGGAGTTAGGTTTGGTATATATGAGTGACTTGGAAGATAATCTTGGATGAGAAAGCATTGATATGTCATTTGGTGCAATGAATTTGAATGATGATGATGATGAGGCTCCTCTCAGTGCTGAAGATTTCATACCAAATAATAATTAGGGTCAGTGTAGCTATAGCGGGTATCTTCTCGTAGACGATTAAATGAAGTTCCATGTTTTTATTTCTTCTCTTCTTTTAATTTTACTTTTATTTGATGTATATGTTAAATTCTATATATGCAATGTAATTGTAAATGTTTTTGTTTAAAATTTTACTTCTACTTGGTTATTTCCCCATCGCGAACTCTTGTGATAAATTATAATAATTTGATATTCAAGGATATTTATTATTCTTTTTATTTGATATTTTGATGTAATTATTATTTATAATATGATGAAATTGTAATATTTTAAATACTTTGTATTATTTTTAATTTTATATTTTTATGCTGATTGTTTTTTCATATTAATTGTGGTTATTATTTATATGTGAAATATCTGAAAATTATTGTTAATAAAAATAAATAAATTGTTATTATTTTAAATTTGTATTATTATGATTTTCGGAGATAAGGTTTATGTAAAATTATAAAGTATAGAGTACAGTATAATAATATATTATTTTGCAACTTTTAAAAAAATTCAGGGACTATTTTATAAATTTAAAAAATTGCCTGAAGCGATACTTGATATTGAATTACCACACAAGAACCCAATATGGTACCAAGGTCAGTACGATATTCTTAACATTGGGCTAAACAGGTAATAAAATGAATGGTAATATCTTAAAATTTTATTGTTATTTTAATTATAGTCTAAACTTTAAAAATAGTAATTAAATATTTAAATTTTCAATTTTTCTCAAATATAGCCCGACATTAATTTTTGTATTAACAAAATTGACTTAGCAAACCACTTCAAACATGTTTAATGACATATAAGACACCTTCAAACGTGTTTAATGACATACAAGAAACCTTTGAATATTGCCAAAGGATGCTTCTTCATACCACCTATGGAACCTCCTAAGATAAAATAAAATGCTTCCTCATACCACCTATGGATTTAATATGATACATGCCATCCTACATTTACCATAACAGGGCTGATATAGCGGAGACAATAAAGTTGGACTATATTTGAAAAAAATTGAAAGTTCAGGTATTTAATTGTAACTTTTTAAAGTATAGGTTATAATTGCAGAATTATATAAAGTTTAGGATTTTTTAAATAATTAACCCTAAAATGAAAGGTGTTAATAGTCTAAAGCAAAAGAAGAAAACTTTCATTATTCTATTGATTAATTATTCTATTGTGTTTTTAATAAAAAAATGTATGCTAAACATCAACGAACCTAAAAGAACTTTAAATTAAATATAAAAAAGGAAATGTGTAAAATATTAAACTTGGGTTGCATTTTAAATAATGCCTTAGTTTATCGTCGTGGACTCAAACCTAATGGTTTTAGCTATTGATTAGTACAGACTAGATCGATCGGATCTATATGTTCAATATTTTCGACTTACACACCTATATAAAAAAGTTCAAGCATATTACCATCAACTTTGAACACCGTTAATGTTGTTAAACTTTGAATTTCAACTACTCCAAGCAGACACATGTTAGAAACAATAAAGGGTATCCTATGAGATCGTAACATACTTAGAAATAACTGAAATTTTGAACGATATAGGAGATCTTTTTGTTCGAATTTCTTCTGGAGCTTTTGTAACCATCATTGTAAATTTCTTCTGGTTCTTTCAAGTACAATTTCCTATGTATACCACTTTCAACCGATTTTATATTCCATTATTTGATAGTCTAATATGTCAAATATTCTAATTCAATAAGAAGACGACATACTTACCAATACCAACTTGTACGGTGACATAATGATTAGTCATTTATATGTTGTTCTTTACACCCATACGTCATTTAACCATAGAATCTGGTCTTTTCTGATTGGACTTATTGTCTTCACTATAATTGACTTGATTTCTTGATTTTAAACCTTCATTTTTCCCACTAGTTTATAGATGGTATGATGTAGCAATTTTGTGTATAACATTATATTTCTTTATTAATGCTTTTGTAGTACCTTTACAAAAATACATCCATTGATTACTAATTAAGGCTTTTGGAGTACCAAACCTATTGAGACATTTTAGAAACTTGAAACAACTATAGAATCGTCAGTTCAGGTGCCCTTGGCTTCGACCCCTGTCGAAACATAGTTAAAAACTAATAAAATGTAAACATACCTAAAAGAAATGGGAAGCGTTCCTATACAATCGATATCGCATACATCAAAATTTTCATATACTAAAATTGGAGTTTGGGGCATGCTATAAAATATTAACTTTTTTAATTCTTGTGAACATTGCTAAAAAATGTTAGCTATTTTTACCTATTTTTTAGCAATGTTCACAAGAATTAAAAAAGCCATGTGCATCTTGAAATAAAGAAATAAAAAGAAAAACCACAATTTAACACCTTCCTTAGACCTAAAATTTCTTCCACAAACAAATGAACGACAAAAGTTAAGAATGGAAGAAATTTCATTGATTGAGTATAGAATTCGTGATTATTTGACCAGAGCATTATGTCTAAAGATGTGGATAATTCCATTCGTAATATTTTGTATCACTTTTTGAGCTTGTCTATTTGAGTGTTAGACAAATGAATAGGTAAGTAGTTAGTAGCTAAATAATTATCTATGCTTGTATACCATGGAAGTTTTATACTTGTAGCAAAAAAATTTTAATCAGGAAATTCTTTTTGCAAATTGTTTTCATTCTCTAAATGAACTAAGCGACTCCAATGGTCAATTATTCTATTTTTTCTCCACTCTTATCTTTAATCTTCAAATCAAATTCACTCAATAAAACAAGGTTATTTTTTGTGAATCTTTGTAAAAAAAAGTGTCAAATTATGCAATCAATTATCTAATGAACCTCCATGCATAGTGAAATCATTTATCAAAACTTTTATGATATTTTCGCAATTATTTAAATATATACTTACCAATACCTTTGAAAAGTAACTAGTGCATTGCAAGCTCCAATCGACATTCGATGATATTTGATAGTTTCGAATGGGCATTTTGTCTTTTTTGATCTTTTAGAGCAATTGCAATTTGAAAGTATCTTAAAAAAATCTAGAGAAAAGTAATGAACTCGACTAGCTAGTGTTTCTAACATATAATCAATAAACAAAAAAGGAAAATGATCATTTGTGTAACAACATTTAATTTTCTACAATCAATACAAACTGCTATCCTTTTAAAACTCAAGTGAGTACCAATTTATTATTTTGGGTTCTTGCCACTATAATGCTAGTCTTTTTTTTTAACAATCTAAACAAAGGCTTACCCACTCACTATCTAAAATCAAATAGATTACTCCATCTTAAAGAAGCTTCAAAATTCCCTCATAGATGGACATAACCTCATATGCAATTACCTAATTCATTTTCCCCTTATTCAAAATGTAGAATTCATGATTCTTATAATGTCTGAAATTTCCAATTGCTATTTTGTGATTTTTCAATACGTTCACCAATTTTTATTCTTACTCTTCATTTAATTTGTTAAAAATAATTATGGGTAAGGTCCCTTTTTCTCCTAGATACACATATTTCAAATGGTCTAAGAGTAGCTTTAATTCTAACATTTGTGCTTGCAAAATCGATGGCAAGAGTGTCTTATTAAGGATTTCTAAATCAACATAAAGACCTTATCTATCAATTTTAGCTCCTCAAAATTGTTTAGTTTAACCACATGTTCTTGCAAGTTAAGACTGAAGTGTAATTTATAATTTTCTTTAAAACGGTGTTTATGTATGGCTATTTCCAATTCATCTTTTCCTTCTAGCTTAATAACATCTTACTCTAATGAATTAGTCAAATTAATTATATAAATAAGATAGTTAACATCAATATAATTCATTACATTGTATATACTAAATTGCATATAGTCCCCATCGAATTATATATTTAATTTATCATTATGAACATAATTTTTGTTTTGACAATTTTAAGGAAAGACCTTCCTAACAAAATATATGATGATTGATCATTATTTTCCATATCTCAAACATAAAAACCTACAAAATAAAATCATTATATTGTTGACTTGAACAAGGATATCTTCAACTAACCCTTTTAATATATGTATTATATCGATCAACAAACCGAATTACCGCAGCAATTTTTTTAAAAGGTATAATATTTAGAGTCAAGTAGGTGGAATATGGCTTAATGTTAATGAATGCTCCTAAATCTAACAAGGTCATTTCAATATAGTGCCATATACTGTGCAAGGAATATAAGATATACTTAGGTTCTTACATTTTTCAAGAAATTTTTTCTGAATAATTACCAAAACATTTTCTCCTAACTTAATTTTTACACATCTCTTGAGATATTACCTCATTTTCATTATGCACAACTCCTTAAAAAATTTAGCATATCAAAGAACTTGTTTAATAGCATCAAAAAGTGGAATTTTTATCTTATATTTCTAAAAAGTTTCATTTAAGTCTGAATTACGCTTGTATTTCCAATTATCTACCAAAGATTTAAGAAACAAATAACAGGTTCATATTTGACTAAAGAAGGATTTTTACCTACTAATAGCTTTTCTTTGGGAGTTATGGATGCCCCCTCTTTTTCTTTTTTTTGTTGCCATAAATGATGCGTTGTTTTTTTGGAAGCTCCAATTCCTTTTTACTTCTCAATACCATTGTATAAGCATCTTCTTTCAGATTTTACCATTGTTTGAGATGGTAATTTACCATAATTATTTGTCTCTATATGGTTGATTGTAGTAGCTATCTAACCATCTGACTCTCCAAATTTTGAATATTAATTATAGTCTCCTATTGAAATTTAAAGGTGATAGTAGCTAACATTTTAACAATATCTTTAAGAGACATACCTAAATCAGGTGTTTGAATTTGTTTAGTTTGTATAGGAGGATGAGATATCTTATACTATTGAAAATTAGCCAATGGTTGATTTATTGGTGCATTACTATATTAAAAATTTGGATGTTCTCTCTAATCAAGATTATAAGTGTTAGAATATAGATTGTATTGATAATGAGGCTACCTCGGAAAACCTCCTACTACATTTTCTTATTCCACCAAATATTTTTTAAAAATTTTTAAAAATTAAATTAGTAATAAATCTAATTATTAATCTTAATCATATTAAGAAAAATAATTATTTTAATTTTGGAATTGACTTTAAATTTTAAAAAATGTTCAAATGTATATTTGGAATAGGTCTTGAAATACTTTATTCCAAACCAAGGATTGAATTACTTTAATCCAATGAAAAAACAAGCCTTATTCTAAGACTAGAATAAGTATATCTTTGTACCCAAATAAGGATTATTCTAACCTTAGGATACCTTATCCTAATTTCTAAACAATTCTATTCTAGCCCCAAAGTAAGTTTGTCCATATTACCAAACACTCTTCTTCTTCTTCTTAAAAAACCTAGAAACAAACTAAGAAACCCTAGCTATCCTAAGAGAAGCTGTCGTAAGCTCCTGCAGACATTTCAATGTCATTATTTCTTTCCTGGCTAGCTAGCCACACTTTTACCAAAAGTGGTGGGCACCATTTTTGGTGCCTACCAAAGTTGAAATAAAAACAAAGTTAAAGATAGCTGGCCAAATGGCTAGCCATCCCTTACTTCTCCTGCCTATAAATAGGCAGGAGATGAAGAGAGCATATCATCCCATTAGCAGAGAAAAGAAACGAGAGTGAGGGAGAAAAGAGAGAAAGAAAGGAAAAAAAAGGTGAGACAAAATATTTTGTATATTTTATGAGTCTAGTTTGTAATTCTCTATTTTTTCTATAGTAAAATTCTTTTATCCTTGCCCATAATTTTTGCCCTGATTTAGGGGTTTTCACATAAAATCTATGTGTCTATTTTATCTTCAATATTTTTACTTTCGTTTTTGCTACGACCCAGCTCTATCTAAGTCTTAATTGTTCCTAACAAGTGGTATCAGAGCCAGCCTTGGGTTTGTATATTTGCTTATTGTATACTCTGTGGTTGCCACCAAGAGTGGATACATCAAAAGATAAGTTAGAACTGTCAAAGGCACTATTCATAAATCGGTTGTGATAGAAGTAATGGCAGCAAAGTACGACATTGAACAATTCCACAGGAGCAATTTCTCACTATAGAAACTAAAGATAAAGGCAATCTTGAGAAAAGATAATTGTCTGGCAGCCATTAGTGAACGGCCAATTGGAGTCACAGATGAAAAGTAGAATGAGATGGATGAGAATGTTGTAGCTAATCTTCACCTGACTTTAGCTGAAGGAGTATTATCTGACATAGAGGAAAAGAAGATTGCAAAGGAAATTTACGATCACCTCACAAAATTATACGAGACCAAATCACTTCATAAGAAAATTTTTCTGAAGAGGAAACTATACACTTTATGTATGACAGAATCCACTTTGATGACTGAGCATTTAAACACTTTGAGTACTTTATTTTCTCAACTTACATTATTGAGGCACATAATAGAAATAAGTGACTGTGCAAAACTCCTACTTCAAAGTCCACCAGATTCATATGATCAACTCGTCATAAATTTAACAACCAGTATAGACATTTTAGTTATCAATGACATTGCAACTGCTATTATGGAAGAAGAGAGCTGGCACAAAAGCAAGGAAGATAGGTTGACAAGTTTGTAACAAGCGGAGGCCTTGACGGTGATGAGAGGTAGATCAATGGAATGTGGTCTAAGTTGGAGTCACAATCATGGTAGATCAAAATTCAAGAGTAAGAAGAACTATAAATGGTACAATTGTGGCAAAAAAGGTCACCTGAAAAAGGATTGTTAGAATATAAACAAGAAAGATTATGTCCCTCAAGAAACGTTTCAAGCACTTCAAATGATGGAAGTGCAATGGTTTGTAAAGCAACAACGACTATTAGAGGAAAGAGAGGATTTACTGATGTCTAGCTATTTGATTCAGCATCTACTTTTCATATGACCTCTCGAAGAGAATGGTTCCATCAGTATGAATTTATCTCTAGAGGATCTGTATGTAGCTATAATGATCAAGCTCTTAAGATTATTAGTATTGGAACCATCAATTTAAAGTTATATGATGGTACAATTCAGACTATTGAAAAAGTACAACATGTGGAGGGCCTAAAGAAGAATTTGTTGTCTGTAGGACAACTGGATGATCTCAGTTTCAAATTTGAGATTGAAAACAAGATCATAAAAGTGATTAAAGGAGCACTGGTATTTTTGAAAGCAGAGAAGATTGTTGCAAATCTATACATATTGATGGGAGTAACTTCGTAAGAAGGAGAGGCATCTGTTGTAGTGACTAGTCCAGATGACAAATCTACAATGACGTGACATAAAAAGCTTGGACATATGTCAAAACAAGGAATGAAAATACTTGTAGAGAAGAATATACTTCCAAGTCTCACAAAGGTATCACAACCCTTCTGTGAGCATTGCATTGTGAGTAAGCAGCATTGATTGAAGTTCAACACATCAAAGTTCAGAAGCAAAGAAA
>JANZXP010039829.1:0-12216 GCA_027576715.1 Erythroxylum flavicans | reverse complement strand
AAAAATGTGATATTGGTGGTAATTGACAGATTCTCTAAATATGGCACTTTATAGCTGTCTCTCACCCATATACAACTGTAAGTATAGCTCGTTCCTTCTTTGATAATATTTTCAAATTACATGGACTGCCTAAAACTATGGTCAATCGTGACATAACCTTCACAAGTTATTTTTGGAAGGAGCTATTCCGTTTGTGTGGCACTAAATTATGTTTCAGTTTAGCGTACCATCCACAATCGGATGGTCAAACGAAGGACACCAATCGCACCATTGAGATGTACTTGAGGTGTTTCACCAGTGCCCAACCGAACAAGTGGTGTGATTGGCTTTCGTGGGTAGAATTTTGCTACAATACAAGCTACCACTCCTCTTTTAAGGCAACACCTTTCGAAACTGTAGATGACAGACCACCACCAAGATTGTTGTCTTATCTTCCTGGAAGTTCTACTATTGAAGTAATTGATGTTATTCTCCAACACAGGGACTTAACGGTTTAGCAGCTCCGAGACAACCTCACTGATGCTCAAAATAAGATGAAGTCTCGATCTAATTCACATCGTCTGCTGGAGTTCAAAATTGGTGACAAGGTATTGTTGCACCTCTAACCACATCGTCAAACTTCATTAGCCTCGAGGAAAAATCAGAAACTTTTGGCAAGATTCTTTGGCCCTTTTGAAGTTTTGGAACGACTTGGTTCAATGGCATACAAACTCGATCTTCCAGCTGAAGCCAAAATACACCCAGTATTTCACGTCTTTGCCCTTAAGCAATACCACGAAGGCAGCGATACTTTTGAGCCAGATTTACCTCCCACACCTGCTCAAGACCCTCCTCAACCACTCGCAATTCTGGATCATCGTTTTAAGGCTGGACAGCTAGAGGTTCTGATCCATTAGAATCACACTTCACCAGCTGATGCATCTTGGGAGAATGCACAAGAGATGATAAAATGCTATCCTCAGTTCAAGCTTGAGGACAAGCTATCATTAAGGCTGGGAAGTATTGATACGAGACCACTACAGGTGTACACTTGATATACGCAAGGACTCAAGAAGAAGTCACATAAAGAGTTGAACCTAGCTGAAGATGACGTGTCAAAGAAGAGCTAAATGTTGACTAATTCAGTTGTTTAGTTTAAATTTTTCTTATGCAATTTTCATTATTTCCGTATTGTAAGGAGGAGTCCTCCAATTTCCATTCCATTTTTCAGTTAGTTCCTTAGTTATAGGAGGGTGTGCCTCCACGAAGTCATGTATCCATTGATATAACTACTGCACAAATTTGTGTATAAATATTCATAATCATCAATAAAGAATACATCTTCCAAAATCCAGATACAAGTGTTGAGTAATTAGCCTTAGGAGTATTAAGGTTCCTCCTCTTGAGCGTTTACAAATACAAAAATAGGTAGAAAAAAGAAGCAACTCCATTCGAGCCCTTCATCAGTAGCTGATCTGCAAGTCACCAAACCTGTTACACGATCAACAACCAGGGACCTTAACAAACTGCGTTTATAGATCATGGGATTATAGCTAACTATTGTCGGAACTTGTTAGTGTGGCTTTCGAATAGTCAACTAAGGGTTAGAGTAGCTATAGCCGTACCAAGGCAAGGGAAGGTTGGGAAGAGTCAACCTTAGAACATGAGGAAAAGATGGGCATCGACTGCTCCTATTGAATGGGGTGCTATTGATTCTCGTCAGGTTCCTTTTCTTCGAATTAGCGGGGCAACAACAGTATAAGGAATTGAATCGCAAGAGGACATCTAATATGCTCTGGGACTGATGACGTTCCTTTGTACAAGGGATGAGATTGGATTGAGCCTTCCTTGATGGAAGCCCTCTTTGTCGCAATGAGGGCTACTATTATTAGGAACTGAGTTGCTTGTTCACAAATCTCCGTGATTCATGATTGGGTCTTATCTCTCCAATATATGAATTAGATAAGTTCGAGAGGAATTAAGCACGACAAAGTACAACACAATAGAGGATAGACTTTTGACCTTTTAATTTAGGACTTAAATCCTCGAAGGAAAGCAGGAATGTCGTAAATTTACATTAAAATTGGTTTAGAAGCTAGGAAATGTTGTTTAGCTATTTTCGTGTCATTTCAGCTTTTTGTTTAATTATCAAATTTTTTTATATGTTTATAGAGAGTATAATTGAAACATTCATCTCTTATAAGATAAGACTATTAGGATTGATAAATTAATGCGTTAATTTATGTAATGAATACTTCTAAAAAGTGATGGCTATGCTATTCATTAGCTTTATCCTATAATAAAGCATTAAAACCTAAGCAAACAAAGATTTGTTGACGGCTAGCTAGAAGTAAGACATGGTCTACTATGCACGTGGATGGAACTTGGAAAGTGTCAATCCTAGTCTTGGATTCAGTCAATAAATATTTCCTTCGACTCTGTGATCTGGGTCGGGTTTATTTGAACATGTTCTCTTCCACTTTGAATTGTCAACATATTACTATTACTCAAGCTTCCTATATATACGTGGAACGGCTCATTTTTGGTCCTAAACACAGCTTATCCAGAACGACCACGATCACGCATAGAAAGAGAACTCATCAAATATTTGCTAATTAGTTCCCACCAAGCTCCCGCAATTCTTCTGCGCTCAGAAATCATGCAAGGCCACATTTTGAATGGGTGCTCTGATACAGCAACTACTAGTTTTCCTCAGCCCGTGAGACCTGTTAACAGCTATAATATGGAACCTGTGGTGTCTCCTCCAATTGCATATCCTTATCACCTTGAAGAAAGATTTTCGCGGGCAACTGCTACGGACACAGAAGAGACAATTGAGGAACTTCTGAGAGCAATCTTGGAATTGTATGAGAAACTTCCAAAAAACGTGAGAAGCCAAGTAAACTTGGAGAAGTTTCGCGTTCCAATCGACAAAGTCAAGGATTTAAAGGTGGCAGATTCGACGACTTCGACGTCCCGTGGTGTTGAAGGACCTTTGGGGGATATGTCGCATAAACTTGAGCGTTTCAAAATAAGAACCATACAATTGGGAGGTGTTCCGAAGGAGGAAGATGATAAACCATCATGAACAAGTTGATCAATCAATGACTCACCTTTCCCCTTTTGGTTATGTGCATTGTCAATTCCTTTCCATAATTCCATTGTGGAAGTGAAATGAGATAATCTCCTTATTGTAAAGAATTAAAATACCTACTTCTGTAAACTATACTAATTTGTGGACTTCTTTTAAAAGAATTAAGTTTGGATTTCTAAAGAAAATTAACACAGTTTGGGCCTAAGTTAACAAGCTAACATAACCTATGAAACCAATCTATTTGGACTTCTATTTTTGTTTAGCCCATTAATGATAGTACTTGAGAATATTCTCAGTCCAACCACCATAAACAATAGAAAAAGTATTGAATCTTGTAATTTCAAATTATTTTCAAATTTGGCCTCATTTATTTTCCAAGCGACATTAAAATGCAATGGAATGATAAGTACCTGGTACGAAATTTATAAAGGAAAAGAAAAAATTACTTTTAATACACATCACAAATACAAATTTTAATTACCAAAAATTGATTTTATATATTTTATTATTGAAAAATCAGTTTTTATTTGTGAGAGTGTTAGGACCATTAGTGGCAATGTATATGGGCTACAATTATTTGCATTTCTATAAAAGATTGGAAGATAATATGGTTCAATTAAAATTTAGCAATGAACAATTTTTGTTGATCTATTGTGTTAAAATAAATTAACATACACCTAAGGCTAAAAGTGCATTTTACTTAAATGTTTACAATAGAATACAAAAAAGATTCTAACTTCTTTAAGCATTCAAATTGAATTAAAAAGTTTTCAAAATATTCAAACTAAACCCTAAATGGATAGAAAATCTAATGAAGTTAACTCTCCAATTTCTGAAATGTATATCAGTAGGCACCAATGACAAATGAGATCACTTTTGACTTGCTAGAATTCTATAACGAAAAGATGATCTTGTTGGTTCAGTTTATATAGGACCATGTCTTCAAAACAAGCCAATTAGGTAGCAGAGAGTAGTAGAAAGATAACTTTTTTGAAGAAATTAAGTGAAATATTCATTTAAAATGGTGGAAATTACAAAGAGAAATGAAAGTCATCTAAAAAATTGGAGCAAGTACAAAATAAGCTAACTAATAATATGAGAATATTATAATTGCACTATCTAAATTCAGATTTGTTGCTTGATTCTACTGGAAATAAGTTGTTGTTGAGGCCCAGCCAAAATTGTCATTCTAAACTAAAAGAAATCCATCCATTTGAATTTGTCGTATTGATCTACTTTTCCAAATATCTTCGTATTTCTCATCTTCCATATAAAGTGGACCAATATAGCAAAATCTGTTCTAAACACAAGCACTCTACCTAGCTTAAATTCCTATCTTGTAGCTCAAATAAACTAAGAAATTTCTTCCAAAGCAGTTTTTATGAAAATAATAGAAGAATATATGACCTAAAGTCTCATCAACACTAGAACATAATATATAGGACTTATCTGAAATATGAAATTTAATCATATCTCTAATTCTCATTTTTTAACCAGCTACAAACCAGAGAATAAAGGAATGGGCGAAAGAAGTACCAGGATTCCAAATTAGCCAAGAGGAGATTTGATGAGTGGTACAACTAGTACTTGTTTGTATAACTTAGTTGTGAACTTATATGAACTATGCAGCATTCATCTGAATTGATCCTGTTGTGTCTGAACTGGTAAGTAGTTTGGCATACAATCAACTATTGGTCTAATTCTTCTAGTTGTATGATAAGGCCAAAACTAATTTTTATTGCTAATGAGTTTATGCTTCTCAGTATTCTCAGGGGTTATCGTTCTTAAAGTCAGAAAATGCTGAGTGTAACATAAAGGACCAAGTGAATCCTAGTTATCAAACTAAAATTTAGTGCTCTTCCCATCCTTGAAGAAGGGCTTGATTTGAGTATGAATAAATGGCTTAGTAAGTAAGATTTGTTGCAAGGTATAGGAATGAGTAACACTTATGAGAGATTGTCCAAATGCTTCCTTCTTCAACGTGAAACATATGCACCCATTTCACCCATAGACTCTCTTTGTCATAATAGATTCTCCATAATCTCTTAGCTAATAAAACCTTATTCATTATGTTGGCAGAGTTGATTCCTAACCCACCATATTCTTTGGGAACACACATAACACTCCATTTAACTTTAGAAATCTTTTTAGAATTTGAATTCAAACCATGCCATAAGAAATCCTTGATACTCCTGTCAATTTTCTGCAGAACACCTTTAGGAATAGCTAAATGTGACAACCAATAAACATGTAGATTGTTGAGAATGGAATTAGCTAGTTGTAACCTACCTCTATAAGACAGAAATATGTTGCCCTGCATTCAACTTCCTTTAACTTCCTAGTGGGAATTGGAATTCCCAAGTAAGTGCAAGACAATTGTTTTATATAGAAACCTGCATCACTTATTATTCTTGAAGAAACATTTCTACTTTGCTTAGAAAGATAAGCAACATTTTTATGAGGATTGTATTTCATGCCTGAAACTTCCTGAAATCTCAACAAGGCATTTAAGATCACCTCAATTGAACTAGTATCATTAGCACATAGTATAACTAGATCATCAGGAAAAGAAAGTTAAGTGATATTGTGTTCTCTACAATGTCTTATAACTCCTTCCATAAGTTGGCCTTTTTACACTCCCAATTAGCAGCATATACAATAGTAATTGCCATAGGAATGTTAATAGGTTTTAGGATAAGCTCACAGTGAATAAAATGGTCAGTGCAGAACCACTTAGAGACCATCACATGATCCGGGTCCATTGCGACAATGATCCTTCCATTCAGATGCTTAGAATGGTTGCTTAAGGTTTGCCAATCTATAGGTATAAACTTCAACCCCTTGTGAAACACTTCCTTTATAATCTTAATTTCTACTAATCTAACAAAGTAAGAATGACTAGCTCTAAGATAGTCTTTTAAAGTTAGTTATTTATTGGGACAATTAAGTCCCCTAACATTCCATATAGTGAACACCATTAGGGATGAGAGGACTTATTCCCCCTCTTAGATTTTTGATTTTTTTGTTTCTATTGTCTACCACTCGTTATTCTCGAGTTTGGTCTCACTGTTGTTTTCTTTGTTATCTTGAATATGAATAACTTTAGTTGGAGGGCCACATCTGTTTGCTATAATTGTACCAATTATATCCTCACACCTTTAGAAATTGTCACCAATATTAACTGCACCTTCTAGATTATCTTGACTTTTCATGTTCTGTTGTATGCCTCGAGTATACTCTTCTTATTGACCTTGTGCTTTTACACTGCTAATAGTTTCAACAAACTTTTCAGAAGTTAAAGCAATGTTCACTTCAACTATTCTCTGAATTTTAACACCATTGCTTTCCCCTGCTGCTTTATCACACATAAAACAATTTTCACCAGTTTTACCTCGTTGGCTTTGTTTAGATATTGAAGCAACTAAAGATTGTGCTATTTCATTTAGCTCAGTCACTTTAGCACCACTGCTTTCCCTGCTGCTTTATCACACATAGAACCATTTTCACCAGTTTTACGTCGTTGGCTTTGTTTAGATGTTGAAGTAGCTGGAGATTGTGCTATTTCACTTAGCTTAGTCACTTTGACATGACTACTTTCCTCTATAGCTTTATCACACATAAAATCATTTTCACTAGTTTCACCTAAAGAATCTGCTTGCTGGCTTAGGATAACTTCATTCATCTTTGCTTTTCCATCTTGTTGTTTTATGGGAAATTTGGTAGTTGCTTACTGTCACTACTAACCTCAGCATTGTTTTTCTTTGGAATCCACCTCTTCGTCTGTTTCAGATTTGGCCTCCACAAGTAAGATAGCAAAATGGAGTCCTTAACCTTCTCTCAGCTGGTATTAAATCTCATAATAGGAATACAATATGATAGAATTTTCTTATGCTCAGCTTCAATTCATACCTTTGTATAACCCAATCTTTTTATGTTTGCAGTGTTTTTATCTAACATAAGAGATGTTCCATTGAAAATTGATAAATAACTCAAGCCCTCTGATGACCAAAATTTAAGAGGGATCTTATGCAAGTTTTCCCAGATAGGTATGGAATTAAATTAATTTTGTTCCTGTCCAACTTAAAACCCATCTCCCATTTCCTTAAGAACATAGGCTTACCTTGAATGTGTCATGGCCCCATATCCATAACTTTGTCTGCCATTTCCTTTAAAGAAAACTGAAATATAAACAAGCCATCTTCAGTTATTAGTGTAGATTGCAATCCCCATTTCTTCCAATTGGAGTCTACCCAATGTTGGATAACTAGGTAAGCTATCATCTTCTCCAGGAAGTATCCCACAAGAGCAATTTTCCATTTGCTAGCACCCTGCAATAAAACTTCAGAAGGAGGGGAGACAAGGCCATTCGTCAAACCAACAACATACCGTAGCTTACCAAATGTGTCGGGATCTCCCACCACTCGACTCCAAGATGGCTTACTTGACGTTAGGGGGCAATAGAAGCCATCAAAAAATGGTTTTCATAAGTTTTAATTTTAAATGATGAAAGTGTTTCTACAGGTCGAATAGTGGAAAGACAATTGCAATGTACTTTTTAGCAAATTTTGCCTTTTCTTTTACTAACTAAAGAATACCACTACCAACCAACCCAATAGGTTATTCAAAAATGAAAGTTAATATTTGAAAAACTATATATGCATAAAGGATTCTAGAAACCAACAATATGAAAAGTAACAGTAGAAGATGTAATCTCCATTAAACTATTAAACTTTTATGAGCTAAATCAATTAACTGGTTCAACTTTTATTCAATTTAACCATTGATTTTAATTTTTTTACACAATGTTATGATTTATATATTTTTATTTTTAGCATAAATTTAAGAGCTAAATCTACCGATTTCCTTATCATTTAACATCTTTTCAATTTATTCTCTATGCTTTAAAATTTTATGTTACTCTCCTCAAGAAATTGTCAAACACATTCCACATTTCCATGTGCCCATTGAATAAAATAAAGAAAAAGTTTATAACATTTTACTCCCGCTGGATTTAATAGTTAAGGTTAACTTTTATAATTTAAAATTTGCATTTAATCTTTGACATTATTAGGAAATTATGTAATTTTTTATTACTAAAATAAATTTGAGACATAATTCATGTTATTTAATAGTTATAGTAGAAATAATAATAAATTATTAATTTTAATTAATAATGTATAAAATAAAAATTGAATTATGTGTATAATATACATTAAATTTTAATAATTTAGTCTTCAAAGTTCAAATAATAAATATATAACAAAATATTTTAATTTTAAAATATAAATATATAATAGGTATAAATTGAAGAGTCAATTGAGGATGATAATTAATCAAATTAAAAACATTAATAAGGATGATAAAGAAACTTTTCAAAACAAAAAGATGAAACAGAACTAAATTTTGTAGCTAAGAAACTAAAAATACTCAAAATATAAGTTTATAATTTTTAAAACATTAAAGAATTTAATTAATAAATTAATCAATATTCACAAATTTATCAAATAAAATATAAATATAAATAATTTGGCATAACTATCATCATATTAATTAATTTTTAATTGTATTGGAATTTTCAAAATTTAAAATATAGTTTGCTTGTTCAAATACTTTTCTTTTTTTTCAATTAAAATGTAATTCATATTAATAAAAATAAAAATATATTTATTGCCTTCGTTCATATTTGTGATCTTATTTTTAGTTACCGTCACCTCATTTTATATTTATTGTGTTAATTACGTAAAAATTGGAAGTATTTTATGAACAGTTTCTCAAAATAGAAAAGACCAATAAAATAGGATAATAATTTACTAAACCGTAAGCACGTTGACAAAGATCTAACAAACATAAGACTTCTCGCAACTAACTCTTCCAAAAATGTATTTTATTTCCTGAAGTCTTGGACAATTTTTCAGTAAGGAGAGCATTGTGAATTTTGTTTGTCACTAGTACAGCATTTCTTTAATGGAATTGTCATTGTCGAATCCTCCCTCTTTTTTTTTTTTGACGGAGTTGTGTAAGTATATATTATCTGATAAGATTGATAGGAATTGACTGACATGGGGTGGTGATAATTTTTGGAATCAGAAAAGAGTAAATATAAAGAGGGGTTTGTTTTTGTTTTTGTTTTTATTTTTAATTTTATTTTCTTCAATTTTTAAAATTTATGAAAATTAGAAAAAGTAGCTTTTATTTTCGGGTATTGTTAGACAGATATTGATTTGAATGTTCATAAATGGGTAAACTTGCTAGACATAGTAAAAGGTACAATTCCTCTACTCAATTGTATTACATTGATGGATTTAACTGTTAAACGAGTAGAGTAGACCTGGTCCTTCCCTTTTTCCCTTCACAATGTATCTGTTACAAAGTTTGATTTGGACCTTTCGGCTTATTATTCCTGCTATAAAGAGAGAGATGACTAAGGCTATATCTCAATGCCAGCAAATCATCAGACTACCACAACAGCTTAATTCGGAATCAAAAGGTTTTCAATGCATACTTGCAACAAATTTTAGTACCCTCTCGATAACAACGCTCACTACAACAAAAACTACCTTTAGCGACGAAAATAAATGTCACTAAACAATAACTAATCGTCGCAAATACTAATTTGTGATAAAAAATATCTTCGTTGAATTCTGATAATAAAACAACATCCGCAACATTTTGCTAAAATCATCACCAAAACATTTTTTGACATAAACAATTCGTCGATAAAAAGTATAACCCACGTTAATAGAGAATGTCGTACATAGTTTTATGCGACATTTCTATTTCGTAGCTGAAAGTTTTCTCCTACTAAACTGTATTCGTAGGTAATTATTTTTAGTGACGGTTTCCTTTTGGTAGCAGGATAGTTTTAACTACTAATTGTTTGTTGTAGGGAAATATTTTTAAAGACGCTCCTACAAACGTAGGTAAAAATATTTTGTGACGATTTAGCTTTAGTAGCTAATAATTTTTTGTGACGATTTTGTTTTTGTAGCAAAATAGCTTTAGCTATTAATTTGTGGTTGTAGCAAAATGTTTTTAATGACGTTCTTGTAAACGTAGGTAATAACTTTTTGTGACGATTTTGTTTTGGTAGCTAATATTATTTAGTGGCAAAGTTTAATTTTGAATTTAATTATTATTATAATTGTTAAAAACAAATTTATTTTAATTTATTACAATTTTAAGATAGATCGGAATATAAAAATTATTCATTTTATAATTATTGTTAGTGACATATTTTTAAATAATAATAAATTGAAATAAAATAAACGTATAAAATGAAATGCATTTTATATAAAAAATATTTACACATCATTTACAAACTAAGAGTCTTCATCTGAGTTACTACCACTAACATATGCAAAACCTAGTATTTATTTAACCATTTTTTAAAGCTTGTTCACTTCTTTTACGTTATGATTTAACTTATCTTCCGTACATTATAACTTAGTCTTCAGTGTCTGGTTTTTCTTTTGAAGCGCCGTCACATATGCTGATCATGACGATGATGCACCAATAAGCTTAGGGTCATACCCAGGACTTTTGATATAGCCCGATCGTATACCAAAGATATTGTTGCAAATGTCATCGACATTAAGCTGATACCCTTCAGACAATGGCGTCTGCAACAACTCCTGCATCTTGTCCTACAATTTAAAGTAGAAAATTGAGTTAACCAAAAATTTATTGCTTACTATTACATAGAAAAATAAATTATAATATTAATTTACTTGTACTTACATAATTACTTTGTGCCTCTTCAGACGTCCAGCCTTGATCTTCCTTATAGTGTGTATGCTTGTACAGTGTGATCCTATCACACTCTTTTCCTTAGAGTTGTGTTTGGCTCTATAATATAAATTAAAAAAATATAACCAATTAGAATTTATTGTATTAAAAAATAGAAGAATATATTGAAAACGTTACACTTACAAATTCTTGTAGGAAGACGACAAATGATTTGGAGCCGGTGTTATGAGGAGTCTTCATTTTTGCTCTGTTAACCTTGGCTTTCTCACACTTTTCTTAAATTAAGAGAAGTAGTCATGAGATGTATAAACAAAATTAATGGAAGGAAATATGAAGAGAAAAAAAGAAACCAGAACTTTCGCTAAAGCCCAATAATCACACATTTCATTCCAATTTTCTGGAGTCACTTATTCAGAACATGTCTCCTTGCCTCTTCATCGGAAGGGAAAGACTAGTAATATTTATGAAGTCGATATCGATGATCCTTCACCCTTTGTTTCAAAAGTGAACTAATATTGCTTGAAACTTCAGGCGTGTCGATATCAACAATATTGAGCTTCATCTGTGAAAAACACGTATAAGTTAAGTTATTATTTTTTGTAAGTAAAATCGCAATACATATACTAAAATATATTGAAATATTATCGAAACTTTGTCTAAATCATTTTGAAGCAAGTTGTCTTCCTTCAACTACCTAACATGCTGAAGGTAAGGCAACTCATTCCTCACAACGACGTCCAACTCACTGGCCAATTTTGCAGCTTGGATCTTATCCACTGGGCATCATTGCGTGGAGTTAATCGTCACTGACAACTCGGTGTTCATTGCAACATTTATCCGTTGCAACTCAGCTTCTTTTGTCTTACCTCTACCTTGTTTTCTGATGTCAGTATTAGAACCTGAAACAAAACATAATGAGAAAAACACACAAAACATATAATGAACAATTTCAGCATAAATGTAAATATATTTGGTTAATAATAACAGACTTGAAGATCCCTTATGACTAGCAGACGATGTTGGTAAAGGTTGTTGCTGACTTTCTTCATTCGATGATGCAATTGCTGGATGTTTTGTGGGAGAAACTTCATCTGCTGTTACCACCCTCTTTCCCTTGTTTCTATCAGGTGCCATTATAATGAACCTGTGTAAAACAAAATATGAACATAATGTATAATTGTAATTGAAAAATAAAAATAACATTTTGTGAAACATTAAAATTATGCTTGTAGTCATGGTAAATTAACACAACTAAAACATCAATAGCATAAGGAAATTACAACTTGGAGACATTTCAAACAACACAAACAATTTATTTACATGCAATCATCATGATCATGATTTTGAAAAATGTCATCATTAAGTGACACATGAAAAATATGCTTGTAGTCATGGTA
>JANZXP010039768.1:0-12222 GCA_027576715.1 Erythroxylum flavicans | reverse complement strand
CAACCATGCACGACATCATCATCTACCATGCATGACTATCATCATCTTGAGGGTGTAAGGTTTAGGTTAGGATTTTTTGGTGAACCAAAAGGAGAGTAAATAAGGTGAGCAAGAGTGGAACAAAATGATCACAACTCAAAGAGAACAAGGAGAAGAGAAGCTAAGGATGATGGAGAAAATCCACTTAAACACCAAAACAAAAGAAGACACAAGAAGAGTCGTGAATGACAAAATAACATGATGATTTTTATTAATTAATAAATTTGGTGGCATGTTAGGCAAGTGACCTCGAAAAAGTCCCCAAAAAATTTCTAAAATTCACTAAAAATCAGAAAACCAAAATGACCCTCTCCAGCACAGTTTTTATTCACACAAATCATATTTTTCATAAATTCACATTTCTTCACAAAAATACCGGGAAATGTCATGAATGCATGTACATTCATTTACATGAGCAAAATTCCCTATTCACTTACATATATATGCATGAACATATCAAAACGATTTTAAGCACTTATAACCTATTCCAAATGACTATTTTACCCTTCCCATTGGTGAGAGGATGTTACACCCAGTGTTTCACCCTAGGGAGCTTTAGTCTTATTTGTGAAAAAGAAGGATGGAACATTGAGATTACGCATTGATTACAGGTAACTAAATTGGGTAATAGTAAAGAACAATTACCTGTTACCTAGAATCCATGATTTGCTTGATTAGTTACAAGGAGCTCAAGTATTCACTAAGTTGGACTTAAGGTCTGGGTACTATTAGTTGATGATAGTAGAGGCTGATGTATCAAATAGTGCTTTCAGGAGTAGCTATGGGCATTATGAGTTCTTAATAATGCCATTCGAGTTTACTAATGCCCCAGTTGCATTTATGGCCCTGATAAATAAGGTGTTTTAGCCCTATCTGGATCATTTTGTAACTGTGTTTATCCATGAAATCTTAGTGTATTCAAAGAGTAGAGAAGAACATGTTGAACACTTGAGAGTAATCCTATAAATTATTAGGGAGAAAAAGCTATATGCCAAATTCAGTAAATGTTAGTTTTGGCTGAGTCAAATAGTGTTTATCGGTCACATAGTAAATGGGAAGGTATTCATGTGGATCCAAAGAAGATAGAGGTGGTAATGAAATGGGAGACTCCAAAGATTGTATCAGAAATTTGGAGTTTCTTAAGATTAGCCGAATATTACCGAAGATTTGTCGAGGGGTTCTCATTGATCTCAACCCCTTTGACTAAACATCTAAGGAAGAATGTAGTTTTCAAATAGAATGATGATTGCCAGAGAAGCTTTGAGGTAATGACTATTCCATCGAGAACTAGATGATATGTAGTATACAGTAATGCTCTGCATCAAGGATTGAGATGTGTATTGATGCAGTATGGTAAGGTGATAGCCTATGCATCGAGACAATTAAGGTCTCACGAGATAAACTACCCGGTATATGATTTAGAGCTTACAGCAGTAAGTCTTTGCTATAAAGATATAGAGACATTATTTGTATGCAAAGACTTTTCAGATATATATTGATCATAAGAGCTTGAGGTTTCTACTGAGTCAGAAGGAGTTGAACATGAGACAGAGGAGATAGATAGAGCTGTTAAAGGATTATGACTATATGATTAAGTACCATCCAGGAAAAGCTAATATGGTGGTAGATGCTTTGAGTAGAAAGTCGAATAACAGTGTAGCTCAGATTTAGTTATCGAGGTTACCAAGCTTAATTCAATTGAGAGCTCTAACTGTGGAGTTGAATCTAGAGCAGAATGAGGCATTGATAGCCACACAAAGACTGAGGTCGATGTTGCATGATAGGATTAGAAAAGTTCAAAACAAAGATCCTGAAATGGTGGAACTTATAGAAAAGTTGAAAACAAATCCAGATTTTGAGTTTGAGCTGAGAGATAAGACATTATAGTTTAAGCAGAGGTTGTGTGTACCTGAAATTGATAATTTGAGAAGAGAAATTTTGGAGGAAGCACATGTAGCAGCTTATGTTACGCATCCTGCTACCACCATGATGTATAACATGATGAAGCAACACATTTGGCGGCCAGGGATGGAGAAGCAAGTAACTGATATAGCCAAGTGCTTAACATGTCAGCAGATTAAATCCGAGCATGAAGCTCCAGTTGGGAAGCTTCATTTATTACCTATTCCATAGTGAAAATGGGAACGAATTACCGTGGATTTCATGATGGGATTTCCAAGGACTCCAAGGCAAAATGATACTATATGGATTATGGTGGACCGATTGACTAAGTCGGCCCATTTCTTACCAGTAAGAGAGAATAGCTCATTAGACCAGTTGGCTCAGAGGTATGTAGATGAGGTAGTCAGACTACATGGGGTTCCAGTGTCCATTGTATCGAATAGGGATCCTAAATTTACTTCGATATTTTGGAAGAGCCTACAGGAGGCTATGAGTATGAAGTTGAACTTCAGTACTGCATTTCATCCTCAAACAGATGGACAGAGTGAGAGGATGATCAAGACTATTGAGGATATGCTCAGAGCATATGTAATGGAGTTTCAAGGAGCATGGGATCAGTATATAGCTCTGATCGAGTGTACATATAATAACCACTATTATAGTAGTATCGGAATGGCACCGTACGAGGCATTATATGGTAGAAAATGTCGATCGCCTCTATATTGGGATGAAAAGGGCTTGAGAATGGTAGAAGGCCTAGAACTGATATAGGATACTATGGATAAGGTGAAACTAATCTGAAATAGAATAAAAGCAGCTCAAGATAGACAGAAGAGCTATGTGGATCAGCAACTGAGGGATATGGAATACAGTGTAGGACATAAAGTGTTTCTGAGGGTCTCCTCTTGGCCAGGAGTGGTGAGATTTGGTAAGAAGGGTAAATTGAGGCCTAGGTACATTAGTTGTTATGAGATCATCGAAAGGATAGGAGCACTGGCTTACAAATTAATCTTGCCAAGTGAGATGTCTCAAATACAAAATGTATTCCCTTGAGTATGCTCAGAAGGTATCGGTCGGATCTAATGCATGTGTTACCGGCTCAGGAGATCAAAATATCTAGTAATTTGAGTTATGTCGATTAAGATAGTGGGATATCAAATGAAATAGTTGAGAAACTGAGTAATATCACATAAGGAGGTAATATCCCCACCTTTTCGATGACCCAGATAAGAATTTCTAGGATGAAATTTCTTAAAAAGGTGAGAGTTGTAACATCCCACTATCCCATATTATGGGTTAGGACCTTAAAATATTGTACATGAGAGATTATTGAGAAGTTAGAAAGTGCATTTCATGCTCATGCATAATATAACATACACACATATGTGAATATTAACTTTTGCACGCATTAAAATGATTGTACATGCATTCGTTGACATTTTCTGAGTATAATTGATTTATAAATGTTATTTTTTATATGAATTGTGGTTTATGTATATTGAAAATTTCATTGGTATGTATTAGTATTGATTTAGAATTTTTGGTGAAATTTGGAAAATTTATGAAATTTTGGGGTATTTTTGGACTAGGAAAATTGCCAAGTGGTAGGATAATTGATAAATGGTAGTAGAATTAAGAGTCAAATGGCAATATAAATTTTGATAAATGACTTTAGGAATTATAGACAAGTGTCATGGAAATATGGAAGACAATTGGAGTAAAAATTGGAGACAAAATGGACTAGTTATGAAAGTGGTCCAAATAGGACCATAGGAAGGTGACAAGTGGCAGTGACAAGTGTGACTACCACTCACCACTAATCCCTCACTCACGTTGTTCACTCATTAACCCTTGAAAAACTAATTTAATTGTTTCATTCTTGCTTTCTCTTCTTCTCTTCGTAACTTTCTTCTTCATTCTCCTTCTTCACGATTTTTGAATTTGCAAGCCTTCATCAATGTTACTTCTTACTTTCATCTATTAATTCTTGCTTTCATCTTGCTCTCTCTTTCATTTCTCACTAAAGACCCAACCCTACTACCTTGAAGGACAATGTATGTGGGTAGTATGGAGAGCTAGGGTTAAGTGAGATCTTGAAGAGTTTGAAGACTTTCAAGCTAAATCAAGTAAGTTACGCTTTAACCTTTATGGGTATTGTTAAATGGAACATATATGATGAGAAATTTGATAATTGATTATGAGTTTTCATATATGTGTGTTTAACGTGGATGTAGTGTAGTAATAAAGAGATTATGCTCTAAATTGTATTGAGTTAATGTTATTCATGAATTGTTTAGTAAATGAATCAATTATGAAAACGAATTAAGAGATAAATGAGTATGAACAAGGAAGTTTGAAGTATGATGATGTGTGTAGACGAAAAGATAAATAGAGTTATGTCTTACTTTGTGTTAAGATGAATGATAATTCATGAGTTTAAATCCAAAGGAAAGGCTAGTGTATTGTCTTGAAATGAGAAGAAGTAGGATGATAGTTTGGATATAAAGTAGAGTTAAAAATGAAGTTAAATGTGTGATGGAATATGTTAGATGGAGTGCCTTCTCTAAACATACATCTGTATTTTTGGCCATATCTTGATTTGTAGATATCCAAATGGGATGATTTTTAGTGTAGACTAAACTAGAGCCATATGGCTACAATTTTCATGAAGGAAGTGAATTTGAATTCTATCATTAGTCTTGAAATTTGGCTTTAAGTTGAGAATTACGTCTTTCGCGGATATGACAACAGTCTGTAGTAATTTGGGTTTAACTTACAGAATACTGAATTAAACTACATGAATTTACTTTCATTAGAAACCTAAGACATAGATGAACATTTTATTTGAAGAAAATGTTGCCTAAATACCTTATTTTCTTGGTCATAATGGTCATATAAAACTGACCTAAAAATCTGTCTTGAGAAAAAAATCTAGAAAATTAGAGCTATATCATTTGACCTATTTTATATTTCTTTAGGGCATGAATTTGAAGAAAATCAAAGAATGAAAGTTGTAGATAAATGTGTTAGCTTGACAGTTGTGAATGTTGCGTGATTAAATAGTGACTAGAGCTTTAGTTATGCTTGTTTTCGTAATACTTTTTGTGACAGACCGCTGTGCAGAAACCTTATTTTATTTCATTATTTTTTAGGACTTTAGAGCTCGAATTAGTCAAAGTATAAAACATGAAAAACGATTACTGATGTCTTATTAATGCTTCTATGAAACAGTCTGGCCAAAAGATATCTTGATAAGTTTATGTAGTTATTTAAAGTAAAAACTTAAAGAAGGGACTGTTTTGATGTGTTGAGTCCAATTTTGGAAATTCTGATTTGTTAAAGGAATAAATGAGTTCTTTTAATGCAAATATGATCTTTAGGATATGAATAATGTGTATAAGGTATGGATGAATGAGTATTGAAGAACATTGGGTATTTATGAATGAGAATTGCGTGAATGTATGAGTATATGTTGTTGGAAAAATTTTGGTGAATGTATAATACTAGGAAAAGATTGATGAAATTATGAACGATGAATGGAAAGTGATTAGGTTTTCTTAAGGCATAAACCTAATTGAAAACTAAATGATGTACAAGTCATGGTGTGTTAATGATTAAGATTTGTGAATAAAGTTACATACCTAAGAATTTGTCATTAAATATACATAATACATGATACATTTATAAATGTGCTTATTCATTTGCATGTGCAATGTAGCAATGTGAAAATGTATGTTATTATATATAGAAGAGCACGCTGAGCAATCACTTCCAGACATTGCCGGGACTTCAAAGGAGCAATAGTGAGTAACCTAAGATGGTCTCACTATGATTGTTTGTTTATTAAATTATGTATTGAATTGTTATGTGATGTGTATGTACTGATTTCTAGACATTCAATGTCTGAGGTGTTTGATGCATGAATAAAACATTGGAAGTGCTACTTGAATGTGAATGTGATTGGCTACTTGTCTCAACTTAAATGTTGAATACTGGACTAAAAGTCCGATGACAAATGTGAATGAGAAAGAATGAACGTTACTGAATGAGCATAATAATTGAATACGCATGGTGCATTTCATTACATGAATGCATGAAAGATAAAGGCAGTTGTGACTTGAGTCGCCAGTGAAAAAGAGCTAAAAGCTCAGACTGTGGTAAGAGCCTATGTCACACTATGAAAAATGAGCCCTCTATTCCTAACGTATAAGGGACAATGTAAATGAGCCCGATATCCACAACGAATACGGGACAGTGAAAAAGGCACTTGGTCACAACAACGAAATAAATGAACGTGAGTCTCATGAACATTGCATATACACATGAATTATATGATTTGAATGATTGAAATTGAAATGTGAAATCAAATTGATCAAAAAATGTGAAAGTTTATGATCAAAGTATGTTATGATGCTACATGTTGATAAATGTAAATTATGTGAATTATACGAATGTATGAATTGTTGTGATATGTGTGATATGAGTGAACCATTGAGGATGGTTATTCAACTGGGTTCACAAAACTAACTAAATTGCAACGTTGACTTTTCAAGCTCAAGAGTGAAGAATTAGCTTCTCGTACCGCTTAGAAGGGATCTAATACAGTTTTTTGGTAAAAGACCTGGCTCAAAGGTCGGTCAACTGGGACTAAAGGACTTAGACTAGATTTTTATATAATTCCTCATGTATGTCACATGTTTTGTAGACAAAGTAGTAGACTCTGATAGGTTGTTGATATTGTACCTATATGGATAACGTTGTAAAGTTGCAATGTACATTTATGAAATGAAATGAGGAATTTATGATTTTAGTCATTGTGATATTTATGTTTTTAAATTATGATACCATGCGATATGTGAAAGTAATATAGTTAGCACGTGCATGGATGTCTAATGGGCATACGTGTACGTGTTGGGTGGGAGTGGGGTGCTACATCTACACCATAAATGGCCTACCTTAGATATGTGATGGCCCCATCTCTAAGATTTTATCAATTTTATACTCAACAATTTTATCAATTATAACTTATAATTTAAGAAAGAAATTTTGCTTTCTTTGTGAAATAAGTGTCAAATTCTGAAGTTCAAAAAAGAATTGAGATATTTATAACAATAATTAATTATTATTAATTAACTAAATTTTACTTAATTATTTTTGATAAGATATTTGAAAATTTATAATAAACTTTAATCTATTTTTTCTTTTTTCAAGTAAGGCCTCTAATAAACAAAAAAAATTAACAACTGTCATTTAATTGAATATAAACTAAGCAATGTAATAAAGCACGTATCCCAACATATGAAACAAACAATTTCACCAAGCAACATTTAATGAATATGTTATTAAATAAATGGTTTTGCTTCCTAACAAAAAAATGCAAGCTATAATGGAATTCAAATTGGAAACGAACTTTCCAGCTCAAACCATGTGGGGTATAAGATTCCATTTCATTTGACAGCTTTAAAGCTTGCATACATGGTCATGGGTATCATTCTATACTGGTTAGTACTGGCAATTTGATAAAAATAGTACCCAAAATGTAAGTACCATATCGGTTACAAATATCGGTCAGTTAAGGTCTGTACTGAGAAGTACTTGAAATATTGAAATTTTATTGGATTAAATTACAATTTTAAAAATTTTATGGACTAAATAGGGAAAAAATCTAAACCTAATGACAGATACACACCCTTGTATGCGGCCGTGTAAGTCCACAAAAAAACACAAGGACTTCCACAGTCACATACACGCTTGTGTAAATTCACATAATCATAGTAACTTTGACAATCATATACGTGGTTTGCAATTTTAAAAATTTTATGGAGAAAATTGAAAAAAAATCTAAACCTAATGACACATACACACCCGTGTATGTGACCGTGTAAGTCCACAAAAATACACAATGACTTACACGATCACATACACATTCGTGTACGTTGACACAATCATAATAACTAAGACGGTCATATACACACCTATGTCTATGACTATGTAAGTCACTGATAACTAATTATGATTATCAATAACATATATATTCAATTATGATTACGTTATTCAATTACAATTTTGATTAACATATATATTTATATATTGATTATTTCAGGTCGATGAGCATATTCCTTCAGTAGAGAGTTATAATCTAGTACAGGAGATAAAGGTGAAAACTTCTAATCTTGTACCAAGTGAAAATAGAATTCCAACTCAAAGTTAATTGAAAAGTGAAGTTTGAAATCATTCAATAAGAATAGATCGATGGACGGAGTAGAAAAAGTAGAATGTAAGTAATATCAGAAGATGTTGGTTGAGAGTTTAAAAGGTAGAACCTCTCATTTAAAAAGACACGTGGATTTGTGTAGTGAAAAAAACATGATACTAAGAGGTCAAACATTTTTGACTTTTAACCTTCTAAAAGGGAAGAATGTAATGATTGCAACATTTATGACAGTAACACATCAAGATTTTTGATAGCTTCTATGATAATTAGTGATAAACATCCACTATTTATAGTTGATATCAAAAGATTTAAGATGTTTGGCAACTCCCTACAACTGACCTTTAAGGTTCTAACTCGAAATATGTTGAGACATTATGAATAGATAAGAGGACAAGAAGAAAGAAATTTTAAGAACATTTTTAATATTAAAGGATGGATTGCCATTACAACAGACTTGCAAATAGTCAATAATCAAAAGAAAGGTTATATGGCAGTGATGACACATTATGTTGACAATGACTGGACTTTATGCAATAAAATTTTGAGGTAATTTATATTTTTTAATATTATTATCATTTACTTCACATTATGTTATGATTGATGTTAGTATTATTTGTACATTATAGGTTCATTTATGTGTCAGTGCCACATATAAGAAAAAGGTTAGTAATCATATTAGGAGGTTGATTGATAGATTTTAACATTGACGCCAAATTATCCACTATAACAATTAATGCCAATTGTAACACGGATGATGTTATGATTGAAAAGTTGAAGAATATGATACTGGTTGGGAGCTCGTTAGTTGGTAGAAGGTTATTCCATATGCATTGTTTTATGTATATTCTAAATTTGATTGTGAAACATAGAATAGATATAATAAAGGAAGTAACAGATTCGATTTGAAATAGTGTCTTATATTGGAGTGTAACACCTAAAGAGTAGAGAAATGTGAAGAAATTGCAAGATAACTATGCATTCCAAGTACGAAGATGTTGATTTTGGATTGTCAAACTAGATGAAACCTAACATTTGTTGGAATCAACAATCCAATATGTTGATGTGCTTACTAAATTGAGATAAAGAGATTCTCATTTCACCCGTATGCCTACAAAAAATCAATATGAGTTGGCTAGATAAGATTGTGCGAAGTTCGAATTATTTTATAATATGACTGAATTGTTCTCGGGGAATAAAATATCCAACTTCATAATGTTGCTTTAGCACTATGTGTGAGACAAAGAAAGCTTTATCTGATTGGATGTTTGATTCCAATGAGGTTGTTCGGGTTATGGTTGAGCAAATGATGGATAAGTTGAATTCTTATTGTTATATGATTGGACATATTGTTAAAGTCTTATTTGTACTGGACCTGAGATACAAGATGGAAGGAGTTAATTTTATATATAATGTGTTGTATGGTGATCAAGCTTAAGAGCATGTAGATGTCAATAAAAAATTTTGGTATGATTTTGTTGAGCAAGTTTTACAATTTATAAATTAATAGTCCGCAAGTGCACAAGTAATACTTTGTAGTATTGAAGAGTCGATCATGTGAGGAGGGTACTAGCCTAATCCTAAGTCGTCTAAGGCTCAAAGGAAAGAATAAAAAGAAATAAACACTGCACAAATGAACATCAAAAGTAAATACTGGAAATTGATTCAAGAATTGTAAAGTGAAAAATTCAACAAGACAGAATTAAACTGAGCAGTCACACTGGTCACAATGGAAGTCCGTCAAGAGAGTTAATTAAGTTATGAGAAAAGGGATTTTACCTATCATTAATGACAATCTAACCATTTATGTGTTTATGAGATGTCAGTTTTAAACGGTCATAGGGTTAATTACTCTCTCTCGAGTTATAACCATTAAATCCTATATTGTAAACCCTAATCAAATCATGGAACTTGCAATCTCTCAATTCACAAATTACCCACAATTCTAAGTAGTTATAAAACTCTCTAATAAACAATCGAGTCTCGCATGGGATCTCTCTCTATGAAATTACCGGCTAGATTGATTAAGTGGTCAATTAGATTGCCTAACTATCATTAACCTAATCTAATCATTTTTATCCAACTCACCCTCTCAGTTTTTTACCAAAACATGCAAATACATTAATCAATCACAACACCTAAACCACAACATTAACTCAAAGTAAAATCCCAAAGAAGAGTTTAGAACATTATCAATAACCCGAAATTCATTTCCATACAATCCATCTCAACTTTATACATTTAAATGAAAAAGAAAATGAAGAGAAAATGGAACTTAAGTTGGACAAATCAGGAAGGTAGCTGTGTCGTGATACCACCCGATCTAGGGAGTAGCGGCATTAGGATCCACTTCTTCTTCCTCCTTCTTCCTCTTCTTCTTCTCTCTCTCTCCCTTCTTTTTCTCCCTTTTTAGGTTTTTTCAGCTTTTAATCGGTCCAAAAAATCCCTCAAAACTTAACGTTTATGGGTGTTTGTGTGTCTGCTCGATGCAGGCCACAATCTTGACTCACATATAAGCCTTATGTCATGATCGTGGCATGCAGGTCACGATCATGGGCCATTCCCTGGGCTTCTGTCACGATCATGACCTATTGTTTCAGTCCAAATGTCTCCAAAATTCCTCCGTTCTTTGATGTTAACCCTAAATCACTAGCAAACACATCAAGGTATCTCAAAAATACAATATTTGAGCTCAAAAGCTTATGCTAACCCTTGAAACACTTAAAACATAAATAATTAACAAACTAACAAAATTCTAACCTAAACACATACTAAATGATTAAATTGATGGCTAACCACATTTCAAACTATGCCCTAAAACACGATGCAGTTTACACTTGTCATATTTATTTAATGATTATCAACTAAGAATGGAGAAAATTGAGGATTGGGATCGCAGTAGTTTAGTTTGTTTAACTCTGGCTTCAGTTTCAGGTTCAAACTCATCTTTTAAGAGCAGTTTGTTACTTTTTCTTACAAAATTTATGAAATAAAAAAGGGTTAATATTCTGTACAATATGATTGACTTAGATAAACACTTGACGAAGAAGGTGTGAAGTTTAATGTATTATAATGATGGAAGAGTTGTGAACATAATTTTTCGATCATGTAAGTAATTACATAAGACCTATTAGCAATTCCATCATCCACTATTACTCTCTTAGTCTATATCGTCTCTAATATCTCCAATCTCCAGTCTCCTGAAACTCAGGAGTGCCTTACAATCTAAATAAGTGACTCATAATGTGGACATGGTAATAGTTAGATGGTGGTATGATTCAAATCGATCATTCAATGTCGCCTAGTCTTATTATTACTAACCTATGGTAGATGCTAATGCCTCTTATGGTCCAGGATATAAGGATCTTTCAATTGATGACTATAAAAGTAAACTTATAAATAACTATATTTATGAAATAAAGAGTTATTTAGATGAAAGAAGAAAGACTTGGGCAACTTATGGATGTTTAATCATGAGTGATGGTTGGACAAATAGAAGATATGAACCTATTATCAATTTTTAGTTTATTTTGCTAAAGGGACAATGTTTTTAAAGTCTATTAATACATATGATCTTATAAAAAATGTTGATACTCTATTTTAAATATTTGATGAAGTTGTGAATAAAGTTGGGCTAGCAAACATTGTTCAACTCATTATTGATAATGGTTCGCATATAAAGTACATAGGAACAGATTGTGAAGTAGGTATAATTATTTTTATAGGACTCCTTCTGCTACACATTGCATTGATCTGATATTGGAAAATAGAACAGATGCTAGATATTTCCCTATCAATTATAAGACTACGAAAAAAGCAAAGAAAGTGACCAAATTTATCTTTAATTACATGAGTCTTAAATTTAAAGAGGAAGGATTTCAATAATGGTAAGGATTTGTGTCGTCCTGCTATAACAAGGTTTGCAACTAATTTTTATCACTTGGGTAATAATTAATAAACTAACACAAATATAACCTAAACATATAACATCCTGTCCCCATATTAAGGGTTAGGACCCGAAATTTCAGTACATATGAGCTCAAAGAGAGATTAAGGAAATGCATTTTCTT
>JANZXP010039767.1:0-32403 GCA_027576715.1 Erythroxylum flavicans | reverse complement strand
TTCACTTATATGTGTATGCATGAACATGTCAGGACAATTCGAAGCACTTATAAACTATTCCAAATTACTATTTTACCCTTCCCATTGGAGATGGGATGTTACACAGTGGCAACTGATCCCCAGTCTAAGTCATATATACACCAGACACAAACATGAGCATTCGTTAAGAGTTGAGCTATTAGAAACAATGAGAATGATGATAATCTGTTAGGATGTGAGAAAATAAAAATTTATGGATATCTAGAAATGAGAAATAGTATCTGGTTCGATATGATAGATAAAGATTCACTACATGTGTATGTGTGGCTGTATTATTGAAAATGATATCAATATTGTATTGTGATAGTATATCCTTGAATGTACTATATATGTGAATATATTGTCATAGATTGATTGAGGAAAATAGAGATATGGTAGAAATGACAAGATTTAAAGTGTATAAGCAAAGTTGAATGAAAACAAAAACTTTTATGATCTTGAGAGGTTAAAATTGGATTCAAAATGGTTATTTGATTAATATGATAAGAGTTATGATTTGACATAAGAATATGTCAGTGGAATTGAGATTAGAATTTCATAATGGTTATGCCTCTATAATTCTGAATTGATTGAGAATATATATATATATATATATGTAAGATGTAATAAAGGATAATTGGAAGATGAGATGAATGATAACGAGATAAGTAAAAGTCCCTAGGTTAAGTTGAATTGTTATTTTGAATGTATATTGGATAATGTGATTTGTCAAGGTCATTAAGCACATATGTATCATATACTTGAATATGAAATAGGAAGTGATCCATGAATTATTGAATGCTTTTAAGTTTTTAATCCCCATAGTTAAAATTTTAAGATGAATCAGAGTAACAAATGAAAGCATTTATGATGATCAATTGGGGATAGATTGAGAGTGTAAATGATGTTACTATGTGTGATAGATTCGAGAAAAAAGAAGAAGGGCACAATCGTGGTTGAGATTAATTAGTTCTGTCACAATTGTGGCAAAGTCCCCACGATCGTGACTAGATGCATAAGCTTCTGTCACGACCATGGCAAGGTTCACCACGATCGTGGACAATCGTAAAAGAAGAAGGGTTGTCCAAAATCAATTAAGATAAAGGTATCCTTAGCATAAGTTATTAATTGGTTAATTCTCATAAATACATCTCTAGATAAGATGTAATGATCGTGATGATAAGTACCAAAGTATAAGAGTAAATGGATGTGTTTATTACCTTATTGAGCTTTATTATAAAGAGTATTCTAACTATGTAAAGTATGATAGAAATTGACCTTATTGAGATGTTGTGAATAGTTTAAATCGATCTTATTGTAGTATTAAGAGTGACTAGAAAGTAATGATGAATATAGTTGATTGATAAAGATTACGTGAACAGTATAGATGATAGTAGCAAGAAATCTTCTTTCGAAGAAGACTTCCACTTAATTAGGTCCAAGTAGACTAAATGGTTTACTTCTAAGAATGAATGAATTTTGAATGGATTAAAAGTGAATACTAGAGTCGAATAGATATGAGACTCATTTACGAGAAAAAAATGAATATAGTATAAAGAATGCATGTGTTTTATCTGTTGTAAAGTATCTAACTATGTTATTGGATTCCTGAATTGGAGATGATATAATTGCTATTACTAAAGGAACTCAAATCCACAATATGCTCTATATTCATATATCCATAAGATACAAATTAGATTTTGATGGTTATGTTTAGAAAATTGAGACTTACAAATAAATTGAAATGTGTGGAGAAACTAGTATGAATGAACAGACATTAGAATAAGTCAACGGGAAATTAGAGGAAATTGAATGAATGGAGAAAGTCATTTAAGAAAACAAATCAATCGGGAGATTGAGAAAAACACGAGATAATGTTACCCATCTGAGGAATTAAAAACACCTATGTAATTATATCATCTAGATTTGGAGATTTTGTAGTATATAATGGTGTTTCACACCAAAGATTAGGATGTAATCCAATACAACATAATAAGGTGATTTTGTATGCATCGAGACAAATAAAGTTTCATTAGTTGATTATTTGATGCATGATATAGAATTTGCTACAATAGTAATTACTTCGAGAACTTGGAGACATTATATGTACAGTGAAACATTTTGAATATATATATATATATATATACAGATCATTAAAGTTTGAGGTAATTATTAAGTTTGAAAGAATTGAATACAAGACTAAGATAATGGATAGAGTTACTTGAAGATCATGATAAACAAATAAGTATTACCCAGTAAAGCTAGTATTGTAATCTGAAGCATTAAGTAGAAAATCCAATAGCAGTGTAGCACAAATTTAGATATTGAGGTTACCAAATCTAGTGCAATGAAGAGCCTAAAATGATTGAGTTAAAATTAGGGCAAAATGAAGTGTCATTAGCCACATTGAAATTAAGATCAGTTCTACATGGAAGGACTAGAAAAGCTCAAAGTAAGGATTCAAAAATTGTGAATCTTATTAAGAAAGTGAAAATGAATTCGAATTTTGAGTTGATTTGAAAAAATGATATTTTGTGGTTGTAGTAAAAAGTAAGTGTACCCGATAAAGATGATTGAGCAAAGATATTATTAAAGAAAACACAAATAGCAACCTATATTATACATCCTAGTAGGAATACGTTAAAGTAGTATTTAGCAACTAAGGGAGTAGAAGCAAGTGACTGAATGTTTGATTTTCCAATAGTCTTAAATGTTGGAAAATATGTTTAGAACTTATATTTTTGGAGTTCCTAGAAACATGAGATCAACATATAGCTCTGATTGAATTCGATTATGAAAATCATTATCACAGTGGTATCGTTAGGACACCGTATAAGGCGTTATACAATAGAATGAGTCATCCAACTTTATATTAAGATGGAGAGGGGGCTAAAAATGGTTAAAGGCCAGAATTGATTCTAGATGTTGATAAGTGAAATTGAACTGTATTAAAAATTAAGTGATTCAAGAAAGATAAACGAGTTAGGTGGATCAACACCGAAGATATGGAATACAAAGAGATAGATAAAGTGTTTCTAAAAGTACCACCTTAGCAAGGTGTGCCAAAGTTCGTTAAAAAGGGTAGCTAATCCTAAAGTGTATTGTTCCATATGAAGTTATTGAGAACATGGACCATTGACTTAAGTTAGTCTTACCAACAAAGATATATATGATCCACACTGTGTTACATGAATATGTATATGAGATATTGGTATGATTCGATAGATGTATTATCGACACATGAAGTAAAACTTGCGAGTAATATGAGATATATTGAGGAATCAGTTTAGATAGAAGGATATTAGAATAAGCAACTAGAAAACTGATTGATTCCATCGGTTGCAGTCAATTGGAAGAAATTATTTAAGTGATGAAGTTAAAAAGGAAATAGAGGAGCATATGAGGAAACAATACCCTTGCCTTTTTGAACAATCAGGTAAGAATTTCGAGGACTAAATTTAATAAAGTGGGAGAATTGTAATATCCCATACCCATATTAAAGGTTAAAGCTTGGAAATACCATACATGAGAAATAGCAATAAGAGAGTAGAGAAATGCACTTCATGCTCATATATAATATAACATACATACACGTGAATTTGATTATTGCACACATTACAATGATTTGTTCATGCACTCATTTGGCATTTTTCAGGTATAAATGATTGTTTATGATATGGATAGTGATTATTTTGCCTTAAAAATTGATTCGATGAATTAAAGTATTGATTAAGAATTTTAGTGAAAATTTAGGAAAATTCTAAATTTCTGGATATTTTTGGACTATGAAAAATGCCAAGTGGCAGGACAATTGATAAATGGTAGTAGAAAATGTAACATGTGACGAAAGAAATAATTGATATATGATATTAGGATTTAATGACACATGTCATTTAAAATTGGGAGGCAATTGGATAAGGATTGGGAGACAAATGGACTAGCTAATTTAAAAGGCCAAAAGAAGACCACGAGAAAGTGACATGCAGCAAGTGACAAGTGTCATACTTGTTTTAACCCACGATTTTTATTAAGTGAAAGACCAACTCTCATTTTTTGTCTTTCACTTGCTATTTGCTCCTCTCTTCTTAAGTTTCTCTCATATTCATCTTCTTCATTTCTTCTTTTTATCCATTTACGATTCTTGTGCTCCACATTCACAACCTTGATTTTTGTTGACAATAAAACCACCCACTTCAAGATCCTTGATGTCCTCTTCATCTTGCTACAAAAAGACCCAACCTATTTCTCCATGAGAGTTAATGATCATAAGATACATGGGAAAGCTAAGGTTAGGTCATTTTTGAAGAATCTTGGAGCTTAATCAAGTAAGTAGCACTTTATTCTTTATAGGTTATTGTAAAATAGATAAATATGGTGATAATTTTGATCTTGATGATTATGATCATGAAGAACTATATATATGCCATAACGTGGGTGTAAAAATAGGTTATGTTTTAGTGCATTAATGATATTCATGGGTTATTTAAATTAAAATATGTACAATGATCATTTGTGATCGATTTATAGTGTAAATGATGTGGGAAAATTGTGGAATAAATGCATATGATGAATATGTGTATATGATATGTTTTGTTTTGGTGTGAATGATCAATCATACAATATGGGTTGTTTGTGATTGATATTGAGCTAAAATGGAAGTAGCAATGAAGAGGAAATAATGAGGAAAGAAACTAGAAATGATAGACTAAGCAAAAGAGGTGAATTAGGGCGAAAATGATGATGAAGTGTGCTGGAGTGTTAGATGGAGTGTTTTCACTAAACATGCATCTATATTTTGGCCATATATTTATCTATGGATATCCAAATAGGATGATTATAATGCAGATTAAACTAGAGACATAGGGATACAATCTTCATTGAGGAATTGAATTTGAATTTTCTTTTTAATGGTCTTGAAATTTGGCTTAAAGTTGAGAACTGCATACTGTATGTGAATAGTTTGTAGCATTTTGGATATAACTTGCAGAATACTGAACTAAACTGCATGAACTTGATGTCATTAGAAACTTAATACATAGAGGAACATTTGTTTAGAAGAAGGTGTTACCTAAATACCTTATTTTCTAGGTCATAATGGTCATACCAAACTGACCTAAAAATTTATCCTGAGAAAAACTGGAAAACTGCAGGATAAATGGGAGATTAGTTTCTATCACAATCATGGTAGGGGATGCAACGATCGTAGGCAGTGATTTTTCATGGTAATGTGGTTGAACCAATTAAGGATGAGGTATATAACTATAATGCTTTTGGACTTAATTGGGGCTTAAAATGAACATAATTTGATGTTGGAAAAGTTAGTTAAATGTGTGATAAGTTTTGATTGATCTTAATATTATAATTTAAGTAAAAGGATGTTTAATAATGCATCTAAATATGAAGTGTTTAGAGTGTTAAGTGACGACATAAAGTAGTGAATGAATTGTTTGATGCATTACGAATGGGAAATTATGAAAAAAAGAATAGGAATCATGAATGAAGAGATTAAGTAGGAAATATGAATCAAACGAGTAGAGTAGAGAGTTTAATTCAATAAATGGGTAAAGTAATTAGCATGTAATGAAATTTCATTAATGTGTTTGAATTATGGAAAATTTGGAGTAGAATTGATGTTTGTATAAGTGTTAAATTCGTGTGGATGAAGGAAGAAAAATGCAGGGCACGATCGTGGCTCTTATCCCATGATCGTGTCCTAACAAAATAAAGTTTCTGTCACAATTGTGGCCTCACCTGATGATCGTGGCCTGGCCAGAAAATGTTTCTATCATGATCATGGCAGGGACACCACGATTGTGGCTAGATCTATAAAGAAAAAGAGTTGTCTTTTGAGTGAAGTTTGAACCAACCAATGCTAGGGTGCTTCCGTATGAGGTAATTAGGCTTGAATGAGATCTTAAGTGAACCTAGCTGATGATGAATGAGGTGAGGAAAGTGAGTAATGTGCATTAGGTATTAAAGAATGGTTGAAAGATGTTATTAAATGATTATGAGATGTGAATAAAGGATATATACCCAGGATTGTCAATATGAGCATGCATTATACATTACACACACACATATATATATGTGTATAATTGAATGTTTATATGATTGCGTAATTAATAATATGTGTGCAATATGTGTATTGCATGATGTTGATATACAGGTTAGAACGTCAGCATCCAGTAGTTTCCAAATCATGGAAGCTAATGCTAATCTGGAGCATACTATGAGTTAACCTAGATGGTCTCACTTTTATTGTTTGTTATGTTTTAAAATTATGTACTGAATTATGTGATGTGAATCTACTGATTCTGGACAATAAATGTCCTAGGTATTTGATGCATGTAAAAATCATTGGAATTTGACTAAATAATTAATATTTAACATTCTTGTAGAATGCCGGACATCGATCAGATAAAAAATGTGAATGTGAGATTCTCAACATTATTGTTGAATGTCGGACCCAGGTCCGATGATAAATGTGAATGTGAATGTGAAATTGAAATCAAACAATTGATTGAATATATGTGAATGTGATGCATTTCATTACATGAATACATGAAAAAATAAAGGTTGTTGTGATCAGAGTAGCCACCGAAAAAGAGCTTAAGGCTCAGAAAGTGAAAAAGAGCTTAAAGCTCAGAATGTGGTAAAAGCCTTTGGCCCACTATGTATAATGAGCCTTGTATCCCTAACAGATAAGGGATAGTTATCAGTGAGCCCGGTATCCACAATAGATACGGGACAGTTACAGGCACTCAGTCCTAGCAATAACAATTGAAAGTGAGTCTCATCAGCATTGCATATACATTTGATGTGTATGATTTAAATGATTGAAATAAACAGTTTAAATGATTTCTGAATGTGAAATATGAATTAAGCGAATATGAAGTGTATGTGATTCAATATGTTGATTTGTGAAATGATGTGAATTACGTGATTACATGAATTGATGTGTTATGTGAATTGAGTGAGTCATTGAGGATGGTCAGATCACTAAGTTCAAAAAACTCACCTTAAAATTTGCAACATATTTTTCAAGCTCAAAGGAGATACCCAGTTGGACCAACTGGAGTCTAACCACTGTATTCAGATAAGAGTTAGAAGTCGGGGTCTGTTGTACCTGTATATGTCTATAGTCTTTCTTTTGTATTTTAAAATTGTATTCTGCAAATATTGTACAACATTTTTGTGAATTGAAAAGTGTATTGATTGCATAACTAGAAATTTTTTGTATTAGGCCCAAATAATTATGAGAATATATAAATATGATGATGTGTTAATTGTTTGTAACTTATGACTGAGAATGTTTTTGAATATAATGGGCTGAAAAATGATCATTGTTTTTCTAAAATAGTATGTGATGTTCGAAAAATTTTGCAATGAGTATGATTGTTTGACTGTTATAACACGCCACCCTTATAGAGTATGTTCTCGAATACCATCAGTGTGTTTAAGAATATGCCTTATAAGAGTGGGGGGCTACACTTATGATGCAACTGCATTCATTTCACCTTACCCTCTCTAGCTTGCAAAATTATGTCACCCTCTCTCATGGTCTCACCTCCTCCTCAGTTGCCTCATCCTTGCTCTCTTGCAGCCAAGCAACTAGCCAACCACTCCTCCTGTCCTCTACGATAATCACTCCTTAGTCACCTAACTTGGCTTATTAAGTCACCAATACCATCTAGCCTTACTGAAACTAAGTGGAGCTATAAACTTTAGGCCTCAAGGCTAAATGTTGAAATGTAATGTGCTTGAACCTTGAATAGTTGAATTATGTGTAATGTGTTTGAGCATTGACTAGTTGATTTATGATATGCCAATTGATGAGTGTTGAGCTACTTAAGTAGTTGTTGTGTGTGTGAATGAATTATAATTCTGTCATAAATAATACAAGTGTTTGGAGTTTAGACTTTGGATTGTGGAAATTAAGGATAGATAGATATCGAAAGATGTGTTTGTTTTGTCTGAATTTTCAAAATTAAGGAATGCGAATGAGGATCTTATATAGAATGTATTTGGAAATTTTGGATATGTTTTGTCATTTGTGATGTTTGGATTATGGAATTTGAGAAATATTGAATTAATTGTTTATCTTTATTGTAAATTAAAAAATATATTATAAATTAAATTTTATAATAAGTAAAATGATTTAGTTAATTGATAGTTAAATTATGTAATTGCACAAATTAAGTTAAAGATATGAGTTTATGATAGTTAGATCACAAAAAATGAGTTAGTGTTAAGAGTTTGTAGTTAAATTATGTAATCATAGAACAAGAGTTATAGTTACAAATTTATGTAATCATACAAAGTAGTTTATAGATGTGAGTTTATGTTTGAATCATATAATTACAAAAGTGGGTTATATTTATGACTTTATAGTTGAATTATGTGATTGAATAACTTGAGTTATAGATATGACTTAGGAGTTTATGGTTAACTTATGTAATCACATAAAATGAGTTATAGTTATGAGTTATGGTTGAATTATGTAATCATATAAAATGATTATAATTGTTACTTTGTAGTATAATTATTTAATTACATAAAATGGTTTATGGTCATGAGTTATGAATTTATGTTTAAATTATTTAATCACACAAAATGGAATATAATTGTGAAAGTGTAGCAATCAATGTATATATTTGAAGTGGAGGTTAAGAAATATAAGACTTTATTGGATATAAATGTGCTTAATCATCAAATTTTCTTAAGGAATCATTTCTATAAGTTTATGAAGGTTACTAGCACATATAGGCAAACACACACACACACACACACACACACACACACACGCACACACACACACACACATACACACACATTATATGATTGTTGAGAAATTGTTATTTCTCTTTTTCTTCCTGTTATTATATATAACTTGATTTTGAAAAGAAATTATTAACTTAATTTTCATATATATCTTCATTTATTTTTACAAATAAATGGAGGAAAGTTCAAGTAAACCTGATAATTCAGTCGCATCAAGTATAAAAAAACTCATTGATCCATTTTGGGCTTATACTAGATTAGTTCCTAAAATAAAGAACCACAATATTTGTTTGTATTATAATAAGCATTTGAAAGGTCAGGGAATCACCAGATTGAAGAAGCATTTAAGTGGGATCAAAATAATATGGATCCTTGTAAGGAAGTGAGTCATAATTTGAAATTGTAAATGAAGGCTTTTTTTTTGGAAGATTATTAGCATGAGAAAGATAGAAGGAAAAGATTGAACTATGAAATTGGAAGTGGAATTTCTTTTATTAGTGGTTAGGATGGTATTAAGGATGTTAAAGGTGGTATTCCTAAGCAATAAGAAGGAAATGTTGCACCTAATGTTAGGAAAAAAAAAAAGACATGTATTTAATTTTTTTTACACCATGATCAAATCTTATAGCTCAGCCTTCAATCTATAGTGCTTTACAATATAGAGAAGCGGTTCATAGTGTGGACAAGGCAATGGCTAGATGGTGGTATGATTAAGATAAAGCATTCAATATTGCCAAATCTTATTATTATTAGCTTATGGTGGATGCTATTACCTCCTATGGTCTACAAAACAGAGCTCCTTAAATTGATGACTATAGATATAAACTTCTAAATAGCTTTGTTTATGAAATAAAAAGTTATTTGGATGAAAGAAGAATGACTTGAGCTACTTATAGGTGTTCAATCATATGTGATGATTAGATAAATAAAATACATAAACCTATTATTAATTTTTTTGTTTATTCTTTAGTGGGGATAATTTTTTTTGAAGTTTATTGATATATCTAGACTTGTTAGGAATGTTGATACTCTATTTCAAATATTTGATGAATTTGTGAATGAAGTTAGGCCACAAAATATTGTTCAATTCATTACTCACAATGATTTTGCTTATAAAGTAGATGAAAAATGATTACAAAGCAAGTCTAATTCTCTATATGGATTCCTGGTACTACACATTGTATTAATCTAATGTTGGAAAATGTAAGAGATGCTAGGTATTTTCTTATCATTGAAGAGACTATGCAAAAAAGTAGAAAAAGGGACTAAGTTCATCTACAATCATACATAGGTCCTAAATTTAATGAGAAAGTATTTCACCAATGGTAGGAATTTATGTTATCTTGTTATTACAAGATTGGTAACAAATTTTTTTTCACTTTAGTATTTTATTCTGATAAAGAAGAAATTGAGGCCAATGTTTACAATTGATAAGTAGGTTGCATTTCAAAGTGCTAGGACTAATGTTTGATTGGAGGATTCTAGAATTATATTCAAAGATAATAAATTTTATTCCTAATGTCAATTTGTCATCCGAGTTTGTGAATTTTTGGTGAAGATGCTTTGTGTGGATAATAGTGAAGAGAAGGTAATAATAGGTTGTTTTTATGATTTAATAGAGAGGGAGAAGAAAGCAATCAAGGCCATTATGATAAATAGGCCTTCTTTGTATGTACCTTATCTTATAGTTATCAATGAGAGATGAGAAAGGCAACTTTAATCTACATTGTTTACAACTGGGGCATTTTTAAATCCTAGTATCTATTTTAGACAAAGTTTTACAAAGAAAGATGAAGTTAATAGGAGAATGCTATTAACTATTACAATAATTATTGTCTGTGAGATGACACAAAATCTCCAAACCTCAAAAATGGAGATTAAATATGTTTATGGTGATTTTGGGATGTTAATTGATGTTCGTCAAACAGATAAACTTAATCCAGGTATATATATTTTATAAAGTTAATCCAAATATGTTTTTTTACTTTATTACCTGCTGAAAATTAATCATAACTTTATTTTGTTTATAATGCTACTTTTGTTAACTAACAATTTATTGGTGGCACCAATTTGTAAGTTATGTTTCACAATTACAAATGTTTGCAATTTGAATTCTATGCTAATGTGTTAGTGTAACATGGTATGAAAGAAATTGGAGTACAATTGAATTTATCCATTCTAAGAAAGGAACATATTAAAGCATAAAAGATTAAACAACTTGGTTTTTGTTCAATATAATTTAAAGCTTCGGGAGAGGTATATTATTATCATTATTAAGTTGGATATTATTTATAATTTAAATCTTCCGGAGAGGTATATTATTATCATTATTAAGTTGGATATTATTTCTTATTATTTTTAATTATTTTATTTTATTTATTTACTAGGAGTTTTAGTAAAACAAGTAGTTCTATAGATCTAATTTGCCTTGACCATATCGATCTTTTAGCAAATTGCATTTCTAAAGAACCAGGTTTGATAGATGAGAGTGACTTGGAAGATAATCTTGGATGAGAAATTATTGGCATGTCATTTGGTGCAATAAATTTGAATGATGGTGACGATGTGGCTCCCCTTATTGATGAAGATTTTGTATTAAAAGAGAATTGAGCCAATACGATTTGAGTGAGAATTTGATTGATTGAACTTCCAAATTTTTATTTTTCCATTTCTTTTAATTTTAGTTACAGTTGATGTATATATTCAATTATGTATATTTAATATAAATATAATTGTAAATATTTTTGTTTCAAGTTTCACTTTTAGTTTGCTATTTTTTTAGCATGAACTTCTTTGTAAATTGTAATAGATATCTATTGTTCTTTTTATCTGATATTTTGATGTAATTATCATTTATTATATGATGAAATTATAATATTTTAAATATTTTGTATTATCCTTAATTTATATTTGTATAATGAATAAACGATCTTTTTATATTAATTGTAGCTATTATTTATATGTGAATATGTGAAAAGTAATAATAACAAAAAGAAATAGATTTTTGTTATTTCAAATTTCTATTATTAAGATTTTTAGAGATATAATTGGCGTAAAATTATATATTATATTATAGAATATATTAAAGGACTATTGTAATTTTTTAAAAAATTCAAAAACTATTTTATGTATTTAAAAATTACTCAAAATGATATTTAGTATTGTCTAATAATGTTATTGTATCACTGTAGAACTAACTATAATCCCGGTATCGGCTGGTATTCATAACATTAGTTATAAGTGTGATCTTAGAATTATTTGAATCGTCTGGTTGCCACGCCTAAATTCTAGGCGGCAAATAATGTAGTAGCAAAGTAACTGTCGGTCCCCACATAGGATGATTGTAATTTGGTAAGGAAACTCAGGAGTAAGAGAAGAAATGGTGATGCTTAAGTTACTGATGTCTTCACCTCGTGGGTGGACCTATAATTAATTTGAATTTTCCTACACATATCCATCAACCTAGGTCGTCTTATTCTGTATAAAAAAGGAGCAGCGGAAGAGACGAAAGGAGGATACTAAATTCATTGATGTCGTCATCTCGTGGGTGGGTGTATAATTTCTTTGAATTTCCCTCCCCATTTCCAGTCATGTAGGTGATTCATATAAATGTATGGACAAAAATAAAGGGACAAGGTTGGAATAGGCAACGAGGATCCCGTGTGACAAATAGGCTGCCACAAAGGTTTACTTTGGACTCGAACTTTCACCACAAGTTGCGCCCACCTTCGTGCAGCAATCCCACTTCAGTCTGGTTAAGCAAGGTTCAGCCTTCTCACGTGAATGTCATCGAACAATTTTGTTAGCCCTCGAACAATTTTGTTAGCCCTCGAACACTTCACGCGTACACAAGTGTATAATAGAGTAAAGAAAGTAACAAGATATATATATATATATATATAGCCGAAGCTATTCTTTTATTATCTCTTAACAAAATGTTAACAAAAGACATAAGTACCTCCTTCTTGAAGCACTCACAAGGAACTCCCTACTTAAAGCCCTTACAAGGAACTCCCTACTCGAAGCCCTTATAATGAGAAACCCTCAAAAGCTCTCAACTCTCAAAGCTCTCTCCTCTGAGTGATTTCTCTCAAAGAGTGAATCTCTCTCTCTCTCTATGTATAGCTCTCACTCTAATGAGCTATTTATAGGCTCCTCTAGATGAATAAGCTTCCTAGTAGAACTCTACTAGCTAATATCACAATCTTAGCTTATCTTATCCTAATTAGATTACATCAATCTAACTAATAGATGACATCCCCATCTAATTAGGACTCTATCTAATAGGATTAAGTTACATCACATTAACAAGATAAAATACCACACTATCTAGGAATGATTATCCTTATCCATAAAAATCTTCTCTATCTTCAGATGATCGTTACACATAATCTTTATCTTTTAAAGCCGATGTTCATCCATTAGAATCTTAACCGCCACATCATCACGTGTCATATCACTCATAGTTTCCACATCACTACTGATACGTTCACCAAGTCCTATCTACATATAGGTCCATCAATGCACGTCTATGGACAAGTCCATCTTCCAAGATCAATCTCACTCATGGTGTAGTCTCGTCACTCTATGACTAAGTACAAGTCACAATCTGAGCTAGTATAAAACCTCACATGTTTTACATACCTTTGACCTGCGTCGCCGAAGTCAAGTGCCTTTGCACACCCTCGAGTCTTGCATGACTTAGTTTGCCAACTCTGCGCGACCTTACATTCGAATCTTACGTCTTGTTGAAGATTTCTGCCAATGCACGTCTACGAGTGCACACCCGTATCGAATCTCACCTAACTTCGAGATCTTTACTGATACTTCCCACATCTCTCGCCTACTTCGCAAGTTCCTCATGTTTTGCTTGTCAACTCATAAGACTTCACCTTGTTCCCACATCAATATGCCTTCCTCATGTTGACCTGCATGCCAAGCATTGCCCAAGGCTTGCCAACACTTACACGAGCTTGTAGTCTGGACTTAAGGGTCTAACATAGGCTGTGTTATTCTAACCAACTACATTTATTTTTTTCTGGGTTGTTGACATTAATAATTAACATGCAAAAAGTAGAACCATCATTATAACCAAAATTTAAGGGTACAGGTGTAAGATTGTATCATTGTCTCTCATTATCATTGTCTCTGATTTGAACATAGTTGTATGTTCTTAGACACCAGATGTAATCTAAAGAGTTTTCCAATGTAGAAATTGCTATGAACTTTCGCATATATAGCTTGACTAATTGAAGATTTCGTGCTTAGAAAGTTATCCAAACCCAACATCTGAAGGTTCTCATGTATTTTAAAAATATTTTGTCTATATCTTAATAATTAAAGAAATGTTTAATTAAAAATTTAGGAGTTGTTTATTTCCCTTTTTAAACTACGACTTTTGTTATGGTGGCTAAAAGGAAAAAAACAACTTATTAAAAGTTAAAACTCATTTGGTCTATATTTTTGTTATTTATTGTTTTTAAAAATTAAAAAATACAATAAAATTAAAAAATTGAAATTTTCTATTTTTATTTTTCCCTATGTTTTTAGTTATGATTTTCAAAAAATTTATTAAAATGTGATAGTGTTATATAAAAAACAAAATAAATTATAAAATCTTAAAATATGTGTTTTCGCTAATTATGGTGATCATTGATGAAAAGTCAAAATGAAAATTATTCCGAACTCATTTTTATGTTATTTGTCTAATCATTGCTTTACTTATAAAGATGGCTACTTTGTGACATAATGGCCCACGATTTCTATAAAAATGGTGCAAACTTCTTCTTCTTCTTCTTTAAAGGCCAAACTCCTGATTTCATATTGGAGATAACATTCTTATTATCCAAGAACTGCTCAAGGGCTACTCTCGTTCCAGCTATGCTCTTAATTATACAATGAAAATCGATTTTCATAAGTCCTTCGACAACATTAGCTAATATTTCATATGGATAATGTTCCAAACCTTGGGATTTCCAGATATCTTCATCAATTGGTTAAAGTAATGCTTCACCTCTGTTACTTTATTTACGCTTATAAATGACAGTCCGATTAAATTTATTAAGGTTACCAGGGGTCATCCATAGGAGGATCCTCTATCTTCCCATCTCTTCATTATATATATGGAAATCTTTAGCTCAATTATTAAACAAAAAATGCTGTTTAATCCAAATTTTAGATACCATTCTAAATGCAAAAATATTTTTTTAACTAACCTTAGGTTTACACATAACATCCTTCTTTTTTATAGAGCTCAGACAAGTTCCATCAACACTTTTATAAAGTTACTTGAGAAATTTAAAGGCTACTCTGGGTTACAAATCAATCTCAATAAAAGCCTCTGTCTTCTCTCCTACACAACCACTAATCTCCAATTGTTTGTTGCATAAGTTACTAGTACGTATCCCACTAGCCATCCAATAAAGTATTTGGGGCTTCTAGTAACTACAAAATGCCTCAATTACCAAAAATGCTTACCTCTTATTGAAAAAATTTAGAGAAGAATTAGCTCATAGGTGAATATCCTTTCCTGGTAAATTACAACTCATAAATTTTGTGCTTAATTCTCTGCATATATATTGGAGTTCCCACATATTCATCCTGCAAAGCATTATCAAAAGTATTGAAAGATTGCTTAAAATTTTCTTGTGGAGCCATCTGGATGGGTCTAAAGATGCAACAAAGGATAGGTGGACTAATATATGCCTCCCTAAGGAAGAAGGTGGCTTGCACATCTCACCTATTAAAACCACAAACTAGGCTTTGATTCTCAAGAGACTTTAGTTGATTTTGCTTAATAAACACACACTGTGGATAAGATGGCTACACTCTTATTTTCTACAATGTAGAAGTATATGGAAAATATACAAAAGCTCCTCTAATTCTCACTTCTTGACTCAATTACTTACATTGAGAGACATGGTACCGATGATGTCACAAGTAGAGCTGGTAATGATCCAAATTCTACTGATATATTTGACTAGAAGGGTACTCGATCAAGACTCTAAGTAATCAAATTACCAAGAATCTCTTAAGAAGAAGATGTCCCAAAGTTGATTGGCACAAAATTGTGTGGAACACAACACTCACTCCTCAGCTATCCTTCATTCTTTAGCTTGTTGCCCAGAATAAGCTTAATACTTCAGATAAATTTTCTTATTTGCAAGTTGATAGAAATTGTCCTATGTGTCAACTTCATAAAGAATCTTGAGATCATATTTTCTTCACATATCCCTTCAACTTCAACATATGGCAGAGGATTAAAAGGAAATATCTATGGACTGATCTAGGTAACATCATACCTGACATCATGCAAAGCTTATCAGTCGGGATAACTCGTCTAAACATATTCAATTCATCTTTATTCTTGCTTGGGGACTTGTTTGTACACACTATGAAGAGAATGTAATCTCAGAAAGTTTGCAAATCAAAGTTTAACAAGAGAATCTATTCAGTTAGACATTAGACAACAAATCTGTGAGCTACTAATTATCAAGAACTTTAACAACAATGCACAACTAAGATATCATATTCTTTGAACATTTGAACAAATACGTGTTTGCTCTATTTTTTTTAGTTATATTTTATCTTTATTACTCACATATCTTTGTAAGGAGTGTAAAGGTATACTCTTTAACTTTTTATCTACCTTGTATTATTTTCATTTTTAACAATTAATACCATTTTATTTTAAAATATGCTCTCTTGTCTCCATAAACTAAAAGGGTTAAAGAAGTTTGCTTTTTTATAATTTGTTGTTTCAAATTTTTTGCTAATCCTTATTTTCTACTCCTTTACTCTAAAATCATATTAAAGTATTCTAATAAAAATTCTTTATGACTATCCAAGGAAAAACCATTGATCTTCTCCTCTCTTATACTTTTCGTTCTTATTGTTGTTCTGGAAGTAAGATTAATAAATTAAAAAAAAAAGAAAACCTAAACAAATCCCAACTTACGTTTTTCAAAGAATTAATGAAGGTTTACATTCTTTTTTAACATTGTGATTGTTTAGGTTTTGGCACACTCAATTCCTTATCGAGATAGTGCATTAAGATTTCATAAAAAAATCAAGATTGTCTTGTAATTAAGTAAGCTAATACTCAATAGCTACTAGACGATCATTAGGTGGAGATTCATGATGTGGTCGTGAGGTAGTAGCCCTATCATCTACAAGTAGCTCCATATTGTGAATAAGTATAGACACATAAGGACCAACGTAATACATGAAAGCCTCATATGGTGGTTCAAGCTATTGACGCTATAATTACTATAACTAAGAAGGCATATGACCATTAATGAGTTGGTAACCTACACCACTACTATTAAGGGTAACAAAATCAAAAAAGAAATCTAGATCAATCTTATATTTATTGGGAGAGATGTGAAAATGCTCGAATATGAGGTTATGGATTAGATTATATGGGATGTTTTACTTCTTTTTATTGGTGCTACTAAAATGAATCATTTTAAGTAAAATAAAGCTATTAAGATGTATGTTCTATCTTAGTAGAAGGGTGGACAGGAACCGAAGGTCATCAAATCCTAGAAAAGTAAAATGGCCATCAAAATAAACAAAGTTGTACTTGATAGAAAGATGATAAAATTTAGTAATAACATTAAAACCACAAATATCTTTTGGTTTTCTAATGGCTTTTACACAACACCTAGCTTAAAGATGATTTTGACTTGATCATATACAAATTATAGTAAAAGTTCATATTTGGTATGATAAATTTCATAAGCAAGATTTTCAAGTGTGAAAATATCTACAATCTTTTAATAAGGTCACTAATACGATCGATGTCTACACCTTGGGCTTTAGAAAAGAGGTGAGTGTTGTCTTTGATTATTTAAGATCGAAGGTTATAGTAAAACAACTTGACATTTTTTAGACTAATGTGATAATTCTTGGTAAGTAGAGATTCCTATCCTTGATTAATAAAAAAATTGTATAAGTTCGTATGCTTTAAATTATTATAGACATGAAGGGAGAAATTAAATGATTTTCATATAAACCGTGTAAAATATAATTGATACATTAAGGATAGTGAAAGTCAAAGTACTCATCCTTATGACTAGAATTAGGCACAAGTATAGGAGGAATCAGAGATCTCTCTCACGTTCTTCGAGTCCTAGTAGAAGTGAGGTTAGTCTTACATTAGTAAATGTTCTAGATATAAAGGGGGAGTTTTATCTCATCATTCCCATGAGAATAAAATGTGTGAAGTTCTTTAAGGATGGAAACAAAAACTTTAAAAATGGTGGGTATCCAAGATTTTTAAAGTTCTAAAGACTCCTAGAGGAAATGAATTTCAATAAATTTTTAAACATTTAATCTCACCAACTTTAATTCCCATCCATCACAACAAGTAGTACTAGTCATCTATGAAAAGGAAAGATAAATTATGAAATATATATGGATTGGTGAAAATTTTAAAATCAAGGCATTTTGAGAAATTATTGGTCATAGATTTTCAGTTAGGGCAAGAATTGACAAAGTTAAGTGTTGTTATAGTTTTAATATATTCCTAGTGATGGTAGGTAATCATCAATTGCATAAGGAAATAAAAAATGATAACTGAATAAAAAATTCCTAAATTTATTCATAACAAAAAATGCAAGAAAAAACTTAAATCAGATAAAAAATAAAGATGATTATAAGCAATAAGAGTTATAAAAGCATAATTCAACCATTAATTTCACTAATAAAGGATTAGTTTTGAGAAATGACAAGTAAAATGCAAAGAAATGAAAAATCCCTAATTCTAGAACCATCATATCTTCAAATTTAAAAAACTGGTGCCATCTAATTGTAATTGGAAGAAATTTTATGTAAAAAGACTTTAATAAAATGAAAAATGATGAATTAATCATGAATTGGAGCTTAAAGGATGGTAAGAATAATCTTGGACTCTTATAGAAATGTTGAGGCTGGGGGAGTTACTTAAGCTATCATTCAAGAGCTTGATTGTGATAGATGTGCATTAGGATATGTTTTTATAGGTAATTGACATGTGTTTTCTTGCATAATTGTTGTTTATTGTTCTAGTTTAGGATTCATTTTTCATGTTTTCATTAAGTTTTATTTTCAGTGTTATTCTTGTGTGTTTGATGCTAATTGAGGGTAAGAATTGATTATTTTTATGTAGGAAGTAAGAGGGAGCAACTTGAAGGATGAACAAGAGATTAAAAAGAGAAGATCAGAGGAGTTCATCTGGGACAAATTCCCATTTTTGTGGGAATCAGGCAAATTCCCACAGACGTGGGAAATCACAATAGAAAATGAAGATTGTTTCTGTCTATAATTCCTACGCTCTTGAGAATCATGCAGATTCCTACGGGCGTGGGAATTGAAATCTGAGGCAATCTACGAGGCTTCATTAAACCTAGGATTTTTTTACTATAAAAACATCATTAAGCCTCCATCTTCAATAGAGACGACACCCACCTATAGAAACACCATCCTTGAGTAGAGAACACTAATTCGGAGCACTAAGGAAGGATTGAAGGCAAGGATCATCATCAAGATTGGGCAAAATAGCACATCAAAACCAAAATTCTAGATTTTGGCAAAGAACAGAAGGAGTCTTATATTCAATTTTCTGTCACTTTGATTTCTTCCTTTCTTTGCTATGATCATGTTATGGAGACCATGTTAGGCTAATTTCATATTAGAGATTGTTTTTGAATTATTTTGTAAAAACTCATATTTTATTGGATTGAATGAAGTGTCTTTGATGATTATTGTTCTTATTTGTCATCTTGCAACAAATCGAGAGAGTGAGTGAGATGAGATTCGTGTAGGATTGTACAATAAGAGTTGGCAACCTATAGACTAGCAATCATTATGTCAATTGAATAATTAGAAGAGAGATCTCGATTAGTCAATTAATCTCCCATAGGATAGCTTAATTATTAGTTGAATCGGTAGAGTTATTGGGTAGGTTGAGAGGTCGTTCAATCGATTTTCGTTAATTCGATTAGGGAAAAATAGTTGCACCTTGAGAGAGGATAATTAGTACATTCGAAAATCTTAGGTGATACACAATTCAATCAATAAAATAGGAGGGAGACAAAATAAGGAAAAATTAATCTCTAAAATTTAGATTCTTGAATTCAGACTTTCTGCAATTGCAGTATTGTCCATTGTTTACATTAGTCTCTTTTAATTTAAATTTCATTTTTCAGATTATTTGCATTTCACATTTTAGTTTCTTAAATAAAGTTGTTTCTAAATTAAGCAGTGTTTAGGCATCAACCCTGTGATAGGGAGGCCTGATATGGATGCTATATAAAGAAGGTTAAGGTCTCTTGTAGCTGTTGTAGCAAATTGTGAATGTAAGGATACTCTGACCCATTCAGATGTTCACGTATACAAAAAGCTACAAAAAAGCTTTAATGCATCTCTGAGTAGATCCTGTGAAGGTTGGGTGGACTCATGCTCGTTACGGCCTCCAAAAGCTCATTTGAAGTTATGGAGCTAAAATTAGGTGTTTTTCGTATTTCTTCGATTTTTCCCGTTTACATTCAATCTGGGACACGTATTAAAGCTTATGATACATTTTATATGTGATATCATAGTGGTTACCTGATTGGGTGGTTCAAAACGAAGATTATTTTGCTTTTCTCCATAAGGTTTCTCAAAGAATAAAGTTCCATTTTTTGGTTTTTTGTTGCTTATTATTGTATGAAAGTGGTATACATGTGTTTAGCCTTAAAAAATAGGTGAAAAATAAGCCTAAGAGTGCGAAAAACTCACCCGAAACTCACGAAAAATCTCTTTTTTTCAAATAGGGTATGCCTTATCGTCAGGTACATGTACGACACACACCCAACTGGTGAACAGTAACATAAGTAGCTTTACGTACACGTGCTAGACACGTGACACAAGTATGATTGAACGAGCATGTGGAACTTATGCACACCTCATCAAAACGTGCAATGCAACATCACTATGACATGAGAGGGTGACATGTCTAGTGCTACAATAGCGTTGACATCAGCCGTACAGTTGAAAAATAAATAAAAAACTCAAAAATTTCAGAATTCTTGTAAGGGTACCCAGGGTCATTTTGGGTCAGTTTTCGAGTCAGGGGAATTTATAAAGTGAGTATTTTAATTTTTCTAGATTTATCACATTAGTAATAAATTAAAGTTTAATTCTAGAAAAGAAAATAAGGAATTCTAAAGCTGATTTTAAGTGAATTTTCGTGCTTCGGACTTCATATGAGGGAGTACTTCAAGTTTTCATGTCTCGAGCCATACGTTTAGTGTTTGTAATAGCATGATAGTCACTCGGATTAAGATTTTTCACTATAAAAGTCTCAAATAAAGTTTACTAACAATGTTTTCAACAATAGTATATGATAATTAGAATGTGCATCAAGTTTTGCATTTATTGATGAAAAAATGTCACATACGGAGTTGCCTATAAAGAATATGAAAATAACATAATGATGTATCCCTTATGTTTGTAGACCTTTTAGGTATTGATGAGAATGTAGTCACCAAAGCCTTTCGAGTTAATATTTTGAATTGTTCTTCTTGCATGTTAAGGGATGTCTCTGGTCTTATGTTTGGCTGTTCTACCCAAAGGTGCTAGCCTTACATAAGATTTTGATATATGCATAAAGGCATTAGATAGAGGAAATCGTTGCTTAAATGATTTATTCACCTAAAGGTGGTAATGTCATGAGAGTTGTCAATTTATACTCTAATCACTTTTATGTGGAGGTTTAATTGCATATATTATATATTCAACCCAAAGATGTTTGATCGGATTCTTAGTACATATACTATTTAATTGCTCTGAGTATTACTGTTATCCTACATTTGTGTTGATCTATACATTGTCATTTAGCAGTCACCTTTTTGGTCAACAATCACAGTGTCACTATTGAAACCCTTACTGGTTCAATTCGAAGAAGTGGATAGAGGATGTATTGAATGCTATAGAGATGGTTGAAATTAAGATGGCCATACATATGGAAAAGTTATGTCCACTTACATCCAAAAGCTCAAGAGCTCATAAAGCATCTTATGAAGCTTGGGATCGGTCGAACAAAATATGTTGCATAACCATTAAAAGATCCATACCTGAGCACCTACTTAGTGGACTTTTGGACGCCGACATAGAGAAGGAGTGTCTTAATAATGTCTCTCAGAGGTACATGTTCTCATCTAATGTTGAGATAAGTGCGCCTTAATGAAAGAATTATTCTCCATGAGGCATGCTGAGGAAGGAGGAGTGATGGAGTGCATATCAAGAATGACCCATCTTAACAGTAGACTGAAGATGCTGGATATTCTTCTTCCTGATGTCTTAATAGTTCACTAGACTCTGAACACACTACTCCATAGATTAGTAATCTGATGACGACATGTTACTAACTGGATAAGGACGTAGGATAAAGTTCAACAGTTTATTGCTAGCTCAGTTGCCAAAAGGTTCACTCAAAGAGAAAGGTTTGAATTTGTTGTTTCCTTCCCTCCTGTATCCTCGTAGGATACATTTCAAGTGATTATCGCAATTATAGGTCATGAAGATATACAATTACATCAGATGGTTGTCAAAACTGTTTTCTTGAATAAAGACCTTTATAAAGAGGTCTATATAGTACAATCTGAAGGATTTCAGGATTTAGATAAAACTGACATGGTTTACACGTTAAGAAAATCAATATATGGTTTACAACAAACCTCTCGAAAGTGGTACCTTATATTTGATGAGGTTTTAACTCTTTTGGCTTGATGGAAAAGAAAGTTAAAAGGTGCTTGTATTACAAGATCAGGGGGAGCAAAGTTATCTTCATAGTATTGTACATGGAGGATATATTACTCACATTGAATGACTTGACCATATTGCATGGGGTTGAGCAACTTTTGGCCAAGCATTTCGATAAGAAGGATCTTGATGAAGCGCCTTTTGTCCTAGGTATTTGGATTCACTAGGACAGATCTCGACGCTCTTTAGGCCTCTCATAGAGTACATATATGGAGTGTGTGTTACAAAGGTTTAATATGGTTAAAAGTAAACCTGTTGTAGCACCAATCTCTCATAGTGAGAGATTATCTTTGGCACAGTATCCCAAGAATAAAGTAAAGAGAGAGCTATGAGAAATGCTCTATATTATAGTGTGGTTAGTAACCTGATGTATGCCTAGGTGTGCAATTGGCCAGACATCTCATTCACTAATGGACTGTTGGGTTAGTATTTGGCTAACCTAAGAATAAACCACTGGAATGCAGTTAAACGAGTGATGAGGTACTTAAAGGGAATTAAGGATTATATGTTGAAATATAGAAAAGTTAACAGTCTGACCATATAGGGAATTCAAATTCGCATTTTAGCTATGTGTTAAAAAGATAGGAAGTCCATATTAGGATAAAGCTTTAAGTTTGTAAATGGTACACTGTCATGGAAGAGTGTCAAATAGACACAGGTGACTTCCTCGACTATGCATGCAGAGTGCATGCTGTGGGGCTACTTCATAGATGGTTTGGCTTAGAAACTTGATTTTTGAGTTGTCTGTGGTAGATTTAGTGGCTAGGCTCATTCGGTTGTATTGTGATAATCTTATTACTGTGTTATTTAAAAAGAACAATAAGAATATCACAGGGCTTAACACTTAGAGGCCAAATAGTTAACTATAAAGAAGTTGATACAGAAAATATGACATGCAGGTGGAGCATTTGAGGACTGAGGAAACATTAGCTGATCCTTTAACTAAAAGACTTTGCCATTTGTGGTTGAAAGACAAGTATACAGTAGGGTTGTTTTAAAGTCCTTAGATATTGTTAGTTAAGAATCATTATGTTTGCTCCATGTATATTTGTACATTTACACATTTTGATGTATTATGACAATATGGTGGTTCAGCAATAAAGATGATCATCATTCATCTTCAATACTACATGTTATCATACATAGTCATAATACATTCGAAAGTCTCAATATTTGTGTCAATTTTAAGTATTTTAAAGGTCATTAGGCATATATACAGATTGACCTTTAGCCTATGTCATTAGAACACATGCAGTTTAATATGTATATCCATAAATTTTGACGTGACATAGGGATATAAGTTATAATCCCATAAAGGTTCTCTAATGTAGTTTGGCATTTAGTTAGAGAACATAAAGGTTTTCTCGAATGCAGTTTTGCATTTTGTGAGAGAAAACAAGATTTCTTTTATGTTGTTTAGCATAAAGTTCAGAGAAATGGAGACCTAAAAATAGAAAGATTATATATATCAGATCATACAGGTATCATCTGAGTTTGCCAAACTCTGTTTTCTCATTCATGTTAGTGAAGTACTAGATATTCGTGATTATATTGGACCTATGTCACATATGACACATGTATTTGATATCTTTTGGTATCGAAAGCTTTGCGAGACGGAATGATGGTCTTTCTTTATCTTTGGATCAAATGTTTTGTTTTCAAACTTGATCAACCAATACAGTAGCATGAATTAACCAAATTTGAAACTGGTTTTATAGTTAAGTTAATAACGTAATTAATTATCATCCAACGACGAGAATGTTAGAAAATTTCCTACTTAGTGGACAATGATTAATTGTAATTTTTTATTTTTCAATAACTTATTGGTTAAGTTACGTAATTTGATCCGGATAAAGGTAATAAAATGGCCTAGTAAATGATCTGGATTAATGGACTGAAGTCCAGGAGGAAAATTAATCCCGATTTGTATGGACCGCACCTATATTGAGCCTATAATAGGGAGGCTCGATATGATGCTATATAAAGAAGGTTAAGATTTGTTGTGGCTACTGTAGCAAATCGTGAACGTAAGGATACTCTGACCCATTCAGAGGTTCATGTATTTAGAAAGCTATAAAAAGGCTTTATCACATCCTGGTGAGCAGATTCCGAGAAGGTTGCTATGGATTAGCACTTGTTACAGCCTTCAAAAGGTTTTTTGAAGTTATGGAACCAAAATTAGGTATTTTTCGCTTTATTTATTTCACTTTCACGTTCGATCCAAGACATAAACTAAATCTTATGATACGTTTTAACAAACACATATCCCATACCCGTAACTTCTTCCACTAAGGTATATCACTGTTAAAGATACAATAAGCCACATAAGGAACAATAGTTTGGTGAAAAGAATAGGTATGAAAACGAACCATTTCTTGAAAGTAGAAGCACATCTAATGTTGATGTAAATGTTGATTTAATAAGTTTATGCAAGGAAGGGACGGTTAAGGAAGTTATTGAGTATATGGGTCAAGGCATTTTGGCGGATTATAGGGTTTTTGTTACTCTATTTGATTCTTATGGCAGTTTAAAGTCACTTGAAATGAGAAAAAAGGTGTATGAGTTTTTAAGATAGTCTCTATTTGCAAGTGATGTTAAGTAATTAGTTAATTGATATGTATGGAACATGTGCAAGTATAAGAGATGCAATCCGAATGTTTGATAGAATTCTTGATAAAAATTAGGATTCTTGGCATTTGTTAATAAAACTTGTCTCCGCCTAGAAAATCCTTCACATACAATTCGACTATAATGTTAGGATTCGTTGTCACCACCACCTTTCTCTGATACCTGTCAAATACATCGAAGTTGTCCGATTGTGTATCCATCATATAAAACCTGCCACCGCCATGGATAGATTTGGTTGTCATTAATCATAAGCTTATTTTGATATAATAAAATTTTAAATAAAATTAAAATGGGTCCTATATATAAAAATATCAATAAAGTATTTAATTTTTATTTTAAAAAACTGGTCACAAACTATCACGTGGATCTATGTTACACAATAAATATTGTAAACATCTATCAGGTCATCATTGACTTGACATAAAACTAATGATGTCATATTGTCGTTAGTTTCTCCGTTAATTTAGGGTTAAATTTTAACGTTTTCCAAATTTTAGGGTTTAGTTTGTATTCTCTAAAATGATAGGGTTCAATTTGTCAGAGGATGTAAATCTTGGCTTTAAAAATGACCCTTTTGCCTTTTCATTTTACAATGTCTCTTTGTTGAATAAAGGTTGTAATATTTATGGGTGTCAAATCATTCTTAAAGTCATTCTCTGTTTTCAACATTATGAATCTCTACAATAATATTACTAGAAGCACATAGTTTGGGTTAGATAAAGAAGAAGTTGTCACTTTATTGTCATGGATTACACATGAAATTTCCAGTCTAGAGTACGAAGAATTGAAGAAAACTTATGGCGTGCTATACACGGTATTTAAAATTTGGTAAAAGAAACAATTTACGTTTAGCCATTTACACCACTACCAAAAAATAACTAAGCAACCACTTATATTTGTATAATTGTGTTATCTTAGATATGTTAGTGACTTTTTAAAGGATCTAGTTATATAGGCTAATTCCAATAAGGAAAATAAGTCCTAATAAGTGTGGATAAGTTATTTATTGAGTCAATGATTAGGAGACCAAATAAGGTTACCATAAATAGCTACTAAGGTCTCTTGTTGCTTGTTTAAGTAAGAGTTTATGGACATTTAGTTTTTCTAACTCATTAAGAGGCCAACACATTAAGGAAGGCACAAAAATACGTTAGTGATATAAGGATATATAACTTTTATAAAGGTTAATTGAAAGTTTCAGGAGCTTGTTTATACAATGAGAAGCTTATTCAAGCAATTTAGTAGCTTATTCATCATTTAATGGATAGCAAAACAAGTATATTTTCACATTTTCTCCGTTAATACAAGTTTATAGTTAATCATGGGTTTATAATTAAAGCTTGTGTTATGACTAACATGTGATATTAGAGTGGTTCCATGATTGTATGAATTTGAACATAGATTTTCAAAATTCTCCATAAAAAATCGAAGAAATTAATATTTTTTTGCTTATACACATTGCATATTTGTTGTTTGAATTGACTTTGAATAAACATTGAATGAAAAAGGGTCAAAAACAAACTTCGAGTATTTTTTGACAAAATATCGCCGAAGTTCAACAAAAAATTACTGAAAAAGTCACCAAAATTGCCTTTTTCCATTTACTAGAGGGAGATTAGATGAAGAAGCATGCAGCTGCTTCTGGGATGCATTCAACATCTGACCTGTGTGATACATACGTGCTATACAACTAGCGCATGTGGAAGCTAGACATTGTACACGTGTCCTATTAAAGATGGCATGCATCTAGCACACAGTATGTATGAGCCTTACACATCCAAAGATGCGTGAGGTATAGCGCGTGCCATACACACACCATTTGCAACCCGCTACATCATAAAATCTCAAAATTTTCAAATTTCACAAAATGATCCTTTAAATTATTTTGGTTCAGTTTTTGGTATAAAGTGAGTTTTTTTGGATTTGTCACATTGATAATAAATAAGTTTTAACTCCAAAAAAATCAAATAAGGTTATTAAAGTCTTGATTGAGCGAATTTTCATACATTTGACTTGAAATAAAAGAGATATGTGTGGATTTGGTATCTCCACTACACCAAAATAAGGACGTTTTAGACGCTTATGCCTAGTCACATCTAATAATTGTCTTAAATAATCTAAGAATTGGTGGAGTTTTTAGACATTTATTTAAGACGACAAAATTTTTCTAAAAATATATATTAAAAAGAGTCTAAAACTTCTCAAATTTCTAATTGGTGGGATAAGAATTGGTGCCTTTTATAATTTGTAGCTAGTATGCATTCAGGAATAATGATTAATTAATGTCAAAATCAAGTAATTATAAAAAACATTTAGTTAATATGAGTTTGACTTATAAATAAGTTATAAATGTTGAGCGTTTTTTATAGATTCACGCGGTTGAAAGAGATAGAAGGTCTATTAAATGCACATGTTCCATGCCAAAGGAAAGAAAAGAAAAATGGGTAATTTGTGATTATATCTTTTTAAAAACGTATAGTTAGTAATAAATATCCTAACAAAAGAAGAAATGTAGCAGACTTCGCATTGGAAATCTTGTAACTGCAAACACGGAAAATAGGCCAAGACCTAATCAACAACCCATTATATCTCAGTCTATAAAAATGTAACAGGAGCTTGCAAGGTAGGTTTGCATCCACGACTGTCTTTGAATTTTAGGGTCTATAAAAGGCAAAGCCCCTAAATGTTCGGTAGAGAAAGAAGGTTGTAAATTGCGATAATGCACGTATATTTTGTCTTTTTGAAGGTACATACTGCGTGAGAAATAGGCAATATCATTCAACAAAACAAGCAAGACCTCTTCTCACCCCCTTCTAATCTCTTATTGTTCTTTGTTTCAATTACCAGCACTTAAATTCTCATTAGATCAATCATTCTTTGACAAAATACTTTCAAACTTCAAGGCAATCTCTTGCTTTTCTTCAATCGGGCTTTTTTCCCCCTTTTTTTATACTCACTCCTCAAAATCGTTTACGAGAGAAACCCTAACAATCGCTCCTCTTTCCTTTTCGATTATTCTGATTTTCTATTTAAATGGTGCTTCACATTCTAGGTTTACTCATTAGAGTTTTTGTTTGTAACTACTTGTTCTTAGTTTTTATCTGATATCTTCTTAATCCCTTTCGCTCTTTTACATTTGCATTTTTGTTTTTCGTATCTAATAAATTTCCTTTTCATTTCTGTTTTTTGTGCCTAATAAATTTTTATCTTCTCTGCATTTTGGTTTCAGGATCAATTGCTTTTGGGGCCTTCGTGATTGTAAAATACCATGTTTGGCTCCACCAAAAGTAAGGCGATAGTTCGTTTACACTTTTTGTTTTTCTGTTATGTTTTGAAATTGTTGATTATGTGTTTGGTTTATTGTCCAGGTGAAACTTTGCAACGAAAAGTTGGTTCAAGTTGAAGCTTGTAGAAAGGGGTTTTATAGCGTTAGAAAACAGCAAATTCTATGCCACAATCTTGTTGATTTACTATGGCAACTTAGTAGAGCATTTGATAAAGTTAGTTTCACTTCTCTACTCTATCTTGGTTTGGACGTCTTATTTAAATTTAATTGGGGAAATTATACTACTCTCTGATTATCTTAATCTTTTATTGAATTGTACAAGTTTGCCAACATGAAAAATATTACTTGAAAGGTCTTGGTATCATTTTCTCTGTTCATCTGTTGTGGTCTCTCAAAGTATGTAATGATACATAAGGAGATATGCTAGCTTTTTCTCAAGTTGGCTTTATCTGGAAATAGTCTTTTAGTTGTTTAGATCGTTAGAATAAACAAATGTCTATCCCTATTATCTTAGTCACATCGCTCCCAATTGCCAACTATTTTGATTGGAATTGATTATCTCTTTTTTATGTTTCAGGCTTTTGTTAACCTAATGAAAGCTATTACTCTTTTCTTTAATTTTCTTTCACTTCTATTGTGGTGATTCGCTGTAAGCTATTACTCTTTTCTTTAATTTTCTTTCACTTCTATTGTGGTGATTGCTAGTGTATCTCTATGAGGAACTCGTTTTATATGAAAGCTAAATCTCTATTTCGTTTTTATGATTCTTTTGTGAGAAGAAGATATTTGGAAACCATTATATTTGCATTTAACAGCTGTGTCCATGAATGGGTAACACTCACACGTTGAACTTCATGTTCTTGGAATTGAACATTCGTATGTAGTAATCTAATTATGGATATAGTCTTATTGGTCTTTCGTTTACTAATGCAGGATGATTCATATTTAGACAGTTACATTAGCATAATTGGAGTGGACTTTATAAGCTTCTGGAGGATGTGGCTTTTGGACGATCTTGTGATCATTGCTTTGGTTTTGGTTATCTAATTGATTCCATTGATTTATGATTTCACAAAAAATTCGCACAGTGGAGCAAGATGGGAAGACCATTAAACTTCAAATAGTGAGATCTATTTTCTCTTTTTTTTTTTTCTGGATTATATTACAACCAATCTCATGGAAACCACCCATTTGGGTTGAAAAGGTCAAAGTTATGGGAATGAGTTTAATAGGTTATTCACATATTAGTCTTGTTGTAAGCAAATGTGCAGTGTTGCTCTTTCTTTTATTTAGTTCCTCTGCTAGTTATGGCAATTGTAGTTTTACTGAGATTGTTCTTATTTTCTCCTTATTCCTAGTGGGACATTATAGGACAAGAACGTTTCAGGACAATCACTAGCAGCTACTACCGCGGTGCACATGGCATCATAGTGAGTTCTATTTTCATTTTCTATATAAAGAAGTCCTTTAATCGTGTGCTTTCTGTTAAAACTTATGGTTATTGTCATTGCAAATGCCAAATAGTGTATGACGTGACATACCAAGAGAGTTTCAACAATGTGAACCAATGGTTGAGTGAGATTGACCGTTATGCCAGTGAAAATCTAAACAAACTGCTGGTTGGGAACAAGTGTGATCTCACAACTAACGAAGTTGTTTCATATGAAAGAGCTAAGGTAGAATGAATCTTTAGTTATTAGTTCGTACTGTTTTCAAAACTGAAGTGTTTTATTCTAATTAACAACTAAATTGTACCAATCTTTTAGGTTTTCAAAAGGCATTTGCAGATGAAATCGGGATTTCATTTATGGAGACAAGTGCAAAAAGCACCACTAATGTAGAGGAGGCTTTTATGGCTACAACTGCAGACATCAAGAACAGGTTAATATTATAGTATATGGATATCTGAGATGTTTGAACTGAGGTGAATGGGGAAGGGGAATACTTATTTGCTAACATATTTCACGCATTGAGGGAAATGCCTTACTTATTGCTCCCCACACTTCTAAGCAGGATCTCCTGTTTTTTATTTTTGCAATATGTGATTTGATTACGATCTATACCTTTACAGAATGGCTAGTCAACTTGCATCAAATAATGCAAGACCCGCTATCTGTAGACCTATCGTGTATATACTGTATACAAATCTGTGTACTCTATATATTTATATTTTAATGGTAGGTTTTTTTTAGCTAATTTGTGCTATTATATACATATAAATCTGTGTAATATAATATTTATTAACCAAAGTGTTAATTTTTTATAATAATATACAGATACATATTTTAGATTAATTTGTAAAATTTATTATAATAATATGCTTGTGAATGATCTTAAAAAAGATGCACAAAGCAAATTGTAAGCTTATTTTTTTACTTAAAAATAGTGGAGTTTTTCGATGCAAAAAACTGTCTAAAAGTGAAAAATATCGATAGAGAAAAGCATCTAAAATAGCATTGCCCCCAAAAAATTACAAACACGAGAAATAGATTTTTGACGTTTAGATGTGTAAAAAATGTATGTTTTTTACGCGTCTATGTGTTTAAGAAAACCGTCGAAAATAGTTTTTGTCACTTGTTTTTTTACGCTTTATAAAGCATCCAAAATTATTTTTAAAACACAAAAATCATCTAAAAACTCCACCTTTTTATGTCTTTAAACTCCATTTTTTCTTTTAGTGCTCATGTGGTGTATTTATTGTTCGATATAACATGATTATCACTTTGATTTAGAATTTCACTATAATGAATTCTTAAATAAAGTTTGTTGATAATGTTTTCAGCAATGATATGTGATAATGAGTATGTACATGAGGATTTTGCATTTATAAATGATAAATTGTCACATATTTTATGCTCATATAGAAGAATGTGAGGATAATGTACATGTATGTCCCTTGTGCTTATGGATCCATTTGGATACTAATAAAAATGTAGTCATTACAATGGTCTTTCAAGTTAGTACTTGAATTGTTCTACTTGCATGTTTGGAGATGTCTCTAGTCTTTTATTTGGTTATTCTGCCTACATATATTAACCTTATATGAGATTTTGAGATGTGCATAAAAGCATAAGATGGAGGAAAGTCATTACTTAAATTATATATTCACCCACAAGTGGTAGAATCATAAAAGTTAATGGTGTGTACTCTGGCCACTTTATCTGCAAGTCTTATCTACATGTATTATGCATTCAACCAACGGGTGTTTAATAATATACGCGCTAAGATGCTTAGTATATATATTATTTTGTGGCTTTGAGTATTAATGTTATCCTACATTTGTACTTATCATTACATTGTCAATTTTGCAATCTCCTTCTATGTGAATAATAAGTGTCACATTTGAAATCCTTATTAATTTCAATTTTAATAAATGGAAGCAAGATGTGGAATTTATGCTGGCGATGACAAATATCAATATGGCCACGATTAAGGATAGGCCATAGCATCAACATCTATTAGTTCAGAGGCTGAGAAAGCAACAAATGCAGCCTAGGAAAACTTAAATATGATATGTTATTTGACCATAAAGAGATCCATACTAGACCATCTATTAAGTAGACTTCCAGAAATGAACACAGTAAGAGATTTCTTGCTGGAACCCCTCTCCGGGTGGGTCACGGGCCCGACGTCCTACGTGACATCTAGACGCGTTCCCACGAGGAAGGGATTCCCCACCAGTGGAGCTTAAAACGAACAAACTCATTTAATTTACCTCCGAACAAAATTTAGAGGTAAATCAAAAGAAAACTTCAATAAGTGTTGACCCCGGAAAAAATGCGTGGTGGGATCATAAAATATGCATATACATTAAAATAAGACAATCAAGAACAAAAATTTCAGAAAAATATTTAATACACAATTTAATAGATAACAAAGATTTAATTAAAATAGCTAACAAAGAA
>JANZXP010039736.1:0-12223 GCA_027576715.1 Erythroxylum flavicans | reverse complement strand
TAATAATAATAATAATAATAATAATAATAATAATAATAATAATAATAATAATAATAATAATAATAATAATAATAGTGGTAATAGTAGTAGTAGTAATGATGATAATGATGATGATGACGATGATGATGAGCATGAAAATAATATAACATAAAATAAAGTACGATGCTAACACAAAAAATGAAAACAAAATAAAATAGAATTTAAAACAAAATCTATCCTAATTCTTGGGTTGCCTCTCAAGTAACGCTTGTTTAATGTCATTAGCTTGACATACCCTGTAGGTTTACAATCATCCTGGGTCTATAAATAGTGACTTGCTTCCACCCATTTCTCCACATAACAGTTTCATATCCTAGAATAAGCCACATGTTGTAAGATGATAATAAGGACATAATGTATCAAATTAATAAATCCAATCAACTTCATTAATTCCCTTTTCAATAACAAACTATTAATAAAATAAGAAATAATGAAACTCCCTGACTCTTTAGTTGACTCAAACAATTTGTCTTGTAGGAAGTGGGAACCATTCAAGCTTAAGGTGACTACTAAGGATTCATCAGTAACTTCCTCTATTGGCTTCTCATCTTGTTCTTTCTTAATCTCCTTCATCCACTCTTCTACTTTCTCTCTCTAGACAACGACTTCCTCCTCACCTTCTTCTTTAATTATCCCTTACAACTGCTTTACTTCATCATCTTCTTGCTCTTCTATTTCCTCTATCATCTGGTCTTCCTTCTCTTCTAAAGCAGTAATGACCACTCATTTTCTTAAAATGCAACTTCATTTATGAAATCGAATTTTGTCTCTTCTTCACTTTGAGGCATTAATAAGCTCAGATAATATGTTATATTATGTTTAATATATTCAGGTGAAGAAAATCTCTGTTTGAATTCGCTTTGGATAGCTACATTTTTGGCAAGATATTTTGATATTATACCAATAAGACATTCCTTTTACTGCTTTTATTGTAAATATTTAGTTAAAGTATAATCATTCCTTCCATAAGCATAAGTGTTGCTCCACTCTGAATTATAAGTATTCTCATGGGTGACTCTGAGGCTAGTTTTGTATGCTTCGTTGCTCCCATTTGTAATTTGGTTCTCGACATTCATAATTATAATGATTACTCCCATAAATGTTGCGATATAACATGAATATCGATTTAGCCTATGAAAAATATGAGCATATCATTCTTTCCAAAATTGTGATGTTGCTATACGGGATGGCATATCATAACTCCCATGAGAATATTGTCCACTCCATCATTCCAATATGGGTTATGGCTATAGCGATAAATCTTAAATCCTAATAATAAGCCATAAACTCAAAGTTAAAGTAGAGAAGTTTAAAAGAAAAAGAAATGAATAAGTCAAAAATAAAATAAAAGAAATACCAAAATAATGGTTAAAGTAATAAAAACTAGGCCTTTCTAATGTTATAGTCCTAGCAACGGCTCCAAAAACTTAATTGAATGGATTTGATCAATATTAAAAATTACAAGTACACAACATAGTTATAGCTAGCGCAGGTAAGTACGTATCGATCCCATTGAAACTGAAAATACTTATAATTGCCCATTTTGTATTTTCTAACCGCTGAACAATATTGTAGATTTTAGTGAAAATTTAAACTAAACAAATAAAATAAGATTTAAAACAATATTGAACTTAAGACAGATGAAAATACTTAGAAAAGTTTAGATCACATAATAGTGTCTAGGTAGTGAATCCCCCTAAGAATCCTTAAATATTAACTCTTTATCATGTAATTATATTATTGATTATTGGACCATGTAAATTCCTATCTTATGTTAATATATTTCTCAAGATTATTAACAACAAATCTATCAGTCAATTAATAGAAATCTTTCTAGTTAAAACCCCTAGAATTTTATTATTAATTTTTGAATTATGTTATTAGGTTTGAACCTAATCTAGAGGATTTATGTCGACCTAGGTTTGAGTATAACTCCTTTTAATTATGGTATATCTATTTATACAAGAGGATTTCTCAATCTCAATCAAATGAAATCAAATCATACACTAATATTCTGGATATATTAGAATAAGAATAAAACGCCTAATTAAATCGTAATAAATCAATTAATAAAAGTGCATTGAATAAAAGATTAAATCATATTGTTATTTTCACTTAGGGTTCATCACACTTGGATTAGTTACTACTCATAGAAAACAAAACCAAAGATGAATATTCAAAATAAAATCATAATTATAAATCTCTCTTTTTCTCCTGTTGGAATCTTCTTACAAGTTTGGATTGGATATCGCATTATATTGGATCCTTTGACATATTCTTTGTGTTTTCCTCGTCTCTTAATGATAACTAATGACTTTGTATATGTATTACGACCTAAAATTACTCTAAAACTCGGCTCTCTTTGTTTTGCCTCATTCACATCCTTTTATAGTAAAAACTAGGATTGTTGGGTTATACACGATAAACTTACACAAGCATGTGAGTGACCGTGTATCTTTAGAAACACCTAAATTTGCAATTTCATACAAGCACAGTGACTTATATGGGCAACATGTATGATCTTGTGTATCGATATACATAAGCAAGCAACTCCACATGACAAGAACCAAAATTCTTTCAAATTCTTCTATTTTAGTCTAAGAAGGCAATTATTACCTACAAATGCACTTGAAGCAAATTAAGTACCAAAAATACTATAAAAATCTTTAATAACAAGCAAAATATGTTAAATATGGGTATATATATAGTCAAATAAGCATTTATCACTTTTTCATTTCTTTTATGTTTTTCTTGATCCTTGTGCCACCTTTATCCTAAAATATGCCTTTTTGCTTCATAATTGTGATTTGGTTTACTTGATTAATTTATCTTGGTTTCATTTGGTTAGTTCTTTAAAGAGACAAACGAGTAAGTTTAAGTGGCAAAAGGTAGGAGGGTGAGCTCATTACCAAAAAAACCATTCAAGAGTACAAAACGATGGTTGATTGACATTAATTTGAGGGAAAATAAGAGAGGAATTATTGGCAAGATATTTTTTTTAATTTTGTTGCAGGTTCACAAATATGACTTCCAAATATCAAGGTCTGCTTGGGGAAAGATAAAAGAATGGCTCATTCATGCTCAAAACAATGCAATAATAATTTGAGCACATTACTAATATGTATGGTGAGATAAGGGATAGAATGGATAAATAAGATGTCAAAATTGTAGATTTGTGGAGAGGGCAAGTTCATGATGTCCTTCATACTGATGAGAAAGGCATGGTGATAATGAGTCCTATAATGAAAACTAAAGTGATGATACTAATTTTGATGATGATGATTCATTGTCCATATTCAACAATGATAGAGGTAGTAAGAGGTTTAAAGGGAGGTGTGATGCTTATAACTAAGTCTTTAGTAAGTATCAAGTTAAATATTCTTTTATTCCAAGGGAAAAATTATACAAAAGTTTATTTGGAGTAAGAGAAGAGGATGAAGCTAGTTTTTTATTGTTATAATAATTCCAAGGAGAAGAAACTCACCAATTATGCAATTATTTGGTGGGATTAGATTGTTTAGGCTAAAAGAAGAAATTGGGGGAGAGAGAGGCCTATTAGTACATGGGTAGAAATCAAGGTTATTATGACAAAAGGTTCATTTAGAAATAGGTGGCTTTCTAGAACTCCTTGTTCAGGAAAACCAACATCCTCAAGGAGTTAGTGAGGAACAAACCATATTAGAGGAAGACTTCATACAAATAAGCAGGAAGGAAATGGATCGGGGTGATTAGAATGTATAAGTAGACAACACTCTTAGTCCTACACTCTCTATAACAGAGGCAAACAAACCTCAAGTTTAAGGGTACAAGGAACCAAATGAGTTGTTTCCACAAAACAATATACTCTTTGAGTAGGTTGATGCTGGTATAGTGGAGGAGGAGTTCAGAACCCTAAAAAATAGGAGGAGATCAAATAGGAAGAAGAGGGTGACCTCTTCAACTAGTGAAATATGAAGGTTGTGGAATGGAATGCGAGGGATATTAATTCCCCTACTAAATAACAAGCAATTGTCAAGTTTATATTAGATAATAAACTATCTTTGGAAATTTGGAATTTAGGATCAAGAAGGAAAAAATGCACCTTCCTTAATCTTTTGTATGATAGGTGGAATATGATAGATATATACATCCATCACCATAATAGGAGAATTTTACTTCTTTATAATAAAGAGGAAGTTAACATTCTAAGCACCTAGAACTTAGGATCATATGATTCACTTTAAGGCAAAGTGCTTACAAAAACGTTAGGTGGTCAACATAAGCATGATATATGGTTGTAATCTTAATTTCCAGATACTTTCCTTGTGGAATAAACTCAGGGATATAACTACCAATATGATAGAACCATGGCTAGCTTGGTGATTTCAATGTTATAAGTGATCTTAATGAAGCTGATGAAAATGTCTACACTAGGAATTACAGTGATGATTTGAAGCTATGCATCAAAGATACTAAGCTCCTAGATTTACCATATGAGGGTAACTTTTATACTTGGAGTAATAAGCAATAGGGGGAATCGCACTTGAGGAAGAAGCTGGATAGGAGTATGGTGAACCTAGAATGGGTACGGAAATTCCCACAAAGCATGGTATCTTATCCCAATCCTTTATTTTCTAACCACTCTCCTAATATCGTGTATATTTGTTATTCTATTAATTTAAGAAAACTCCTTTTAAATTCAATAATAACCTAACAAAGGTTGAGGGTTTTGAGGAAACAATTTTTCAATGATGTAGAGAGACTTTTATAGAACTAAAAAGTACATTTACATTTTAAAAAATGAATTATATAAAGGAGGAACTTAAAAAAATACGTAAGGAGAGATTGTGGATACAAAAACACTATTAGAACACTCCAAGTTGAAATCGTCACAAGATTAGAGTAAAGTCTACTAGGATCCTACAAATTTAAGTCTAATGGAGAATGAGAAGCAAGCCCTAATGAATTACTCCTATGCACTAAATATTGAAGTCTCTATAATGAAATAGAGATCCAGAGGGGGATAAAAATACTAATTTCTTTTATAAAAAGTTGCAGGAAGGAATGACACTAATAGAATTATTAACCTTATAAAGGATGAAACTATAATAATTGGCTAGAATAAAATCGTAAAAAACGTAGTAGGCTTCTACTATAACACTTAGGGATAACCTTCAAATGCTACCTTCTCAGCCTTCTTGATTAGGGAATACTAAGGGATCAATTTTTCACTGAAGAGAAGAACATACTGATGAAACTTATTAGCAAAGATGAAATCTACAAGTGCCTAAAGGCCCTAAACCCCCCAGAAAACTCCTAGTTCAGATGGAATGAATGCCTTTTTCTTTTAGAAATCATAGGAATTGGTTGGTTAAATCACATGCAAGCCACTAGGGAATTCTTCAAAGAGGTGAAGCTACTAAGGGAAATCAATAACACATTTATAATTGGTTCCCATAGGTAGAGAGCAAAGTTGTATCAAACATTATAGACCTATTACTTACAATCTACAAAATCATTGATAGGATTTTATCTAAAAGACGCAAGCTAGTGCTACCTAATCACATGGAACAATAGTAGGGAGCCTACTTACTAATGAGCCTGGTTAGTGATAACATTCACTTAATGCAAGAACTACTAAAAAACTACTTTTTAAAAACGAGAAGTAGTATTAATTGCTCCATAAAAATTGACTTTAAAAAAACCTATGATTTTGTAGATTGGGAGTTCATCCTTAATATGCTGAGGAATAAAATAGATTGAACAATGCATCACCAAAGTCTTATTCAATATACTAGTGAATAGGGAACCTTCAACACTAATCAAAAGATCCAAAGGACTCAAACAAGGGGATCCAATTTACTCAATATATTTACAATAACTATGGAAATCTTAAATAGGTTCCTATAGAGAGTAATGAAGTGATCCAAATCTTTCAAGTTTCAAGCTAAATGCAAGAAGGAAAAGATAATCAACTTAAGTTTTATAGATAACCTGCTACTATTTTATAAAATAGATGGTAATTCTATATCTACCCTGATTACAACTCTTAGAATGTTCAATAGATTGTCTGACTTGTAACTCAACTATAAGAAAAGTGTCTTATACATATCTAGAAAGGCATATCCACAAGGCTCATAGTTATCCATTATCACTTGTATCAAAATCCAAAAATTACCTTTAACCTATCTAGGGATCCCTATTCCTCTAGAAAACCAGGGCCCTTGGAGTTAAAACCCATAAGCTAGATTTCCAAATCCCTATCCCTATCTAGGAATGCTCAAATAATCTCATCTATCCTTAGCTCCCTATATGTTTACAGGATTTCCTACTTAATAATTCCAAGCTCTACCACCGAATAGATTGAGAAATTGTTTAGACTATTTTTGTGGGATGGGGGAATAGAGAGGACAGTCAAAGCTAAAGTGAAATGAAGGGAAGTTTTCACCGTTAGAAAGCAGGGGGGACTGGGCTTTATTCATATCAAGGTTGTCAACAAAACAATGATAGTTAAAAAAGTTTAGAGACAACAAAGCAGAGAGAACTCACTATGGGTGAGTTTGAAAAACAATTACTACATTAAAGGCAGATACTTCTGGAGCCTCCCACCCCCAAAGAATACCTCAAAAATCTTGCTCAACATCCTCAAGCTAAAAAAATCCCTATTATAGAAAACATCTCTCACCATATAGGAGATGGAAGAACACTAACTTCTAGGGGGATAGTTGGACCACTTTTAAAGAATTAAATTACAACTAGGAGCTACTATCACTCAAAACCTACTTTTAATAAGAAGCATTTATTTATCAGGTTCTATTAAACAAAAAATTACTAGACAATCTCTCCACCCACATTGCAATTCTATAATATGTACTAAATTACACATTGATTTTAAAATATGACTCAATTATATGGAGAAATACAGCTTTAGGAGTACCTACTAATAGATCATTTAGGAATTTGTTTTGGTAGGATGCCCCTGTAGTTTTTTTATACCATCTAGAATGGGAAGGTTATGCCATCCTTAGAAAATCCTACACTCTCTGGCCTACCATTGACAGACTAATAAAATTCCTATACATTTTAAACATATAAGTGATGGGTAAAAAGGAAATAGAGTCCTTATACCACATCTTTTTCACTTGCAATTTCTCAACTGAGATGTGATTCTACATTATGCTAAAATGTAGAATAGGTCACCCTAAGGCATATTAGAAAGACATAATCCACTAGTACAATAAACTTAAATACATAACCAATGAGTACAAAACAATCTTTAACATATCTAGTATCTAACATCTGAAAGGAATTCCAGGATCTTTAAGGATCAAACCATACCCCAAAAAGATTTAAGAATGCCCTTCTCCTAAAAACTCGAAAGCATTTGGATACACATAGGTAAAAAATTCCTATGCCAACTGAGATAATGATTAAATAGGGATTATAATCGGAGCACCTTAAATTAATTAGGAGATGCAACACAAGACAAGAAGAGTACAATGATAACACTCAACTAGGGGTAGGAATATATACATGTGGTTAGTGGCCAAATATAGTCCATCGAGATGGTAGGCTTCTTCACCAATGGCTCCGATATACACCTAATTCTCCTTTAGGAATGACAAGTAAGTGATGTGCACCAACGCATCAACGTCTCCAAAACTCTAGAGATCATCATAATTTTATTCTAAAGGATATTATTTATTGATGGAATTTGAGTTTGTTCATAAATAAACTTTATGGAAACTATTAGGCAATCTATGTCCTTTTTTGGCTCCCTTATCCACTATTACTTGGAAGCTCCTGAACTTGATTATTTCTTTATAAAAATTCTTTTTAACTTCCAAAAAAAAATCTTATTTTCATTTAAGGAATGGGTCAAACTTACGAGAAGTGTTAATAGTTATTTAAAATTGCTACTTAACTAAGTAATGGAGAGTATTCATAACTAGATGTTTACCATTGCATCAAAAAGTTAGGATGATATTTTAGATAACCTTATCATGCTTTATAAATATTTTAAAAATAATTTTGTTAGTTTATTGTAAATATGATTTATTAATTACTTATTAGATTATGCTTTTTACTCAATTTATATTAACTTTATATATAAGTTATTTTTTAGAATGAGTTAATATTTGAAAGATTGTTAGGTTAATTGGGGAATATATTATCAATTAATGTAATATTCTAGAAATTTAGGTAGTTGATTAATAGTTTGATTAGTAGAATATGATCATACTTAGTTATTTTGATTTGTTTATCCTTCCAAGAATTGAGGGCCATTTAGGATAACATCTTTTGTGCCATTTTTCTTGAGGATAAGCATAAAACTAAGTGTGGGGATATTTGAAGTATATATAGTTTACATATATTTTACTTATTATTTTGATATGTTTCTTATCTAAATTACCATGATTTAATTGATTTATATTATATTATAGGTAATTATTGATATGTTGTATAGGAACGATGTTGGCTAAATATTAAAGAGTTTTATAAGTCAAAACAAGAAAAAGTCATTTTTAGCTAAATATTGTCTTAGACACAAGCGTGTTGTAGCCCGTGAGGTAGAAGGAAATAGTGAGAAGATCAAACATAGCCTAAAAAAAGGTTGTATGCTAGGGCATATTCCTTTCTAGAACTTTAGTTTAGAAGACACGACATCCTATATAGACAGTTAGAGTCTATTTTATATGACAAAAGAGATATAGAGTAGTACACATGCTAAAACAAGAGTGTTTTAGTGCCTATATTCTTCTTTGAAAATAATTTTGGAAAATAGTGAACTACTTCACCTAAGATAAAATCATAAAATATCTAAATAACTGAATTAAGGGTACAAGATGATGATAAGGGGGGTGTTTATTTAGATGCTATATTATATTTGACCTCTTATCACTTTGCTTGTGTTATTTTATGTGGTATCATTACAAAAAAAAAACAATACAATTTGTGACATTTTAGACTTTTCATAACGTTTAAAAAATGTCATAAAAAATTCAAATTTTTCATGACGTTTTATAAAAACGTCACAAATTTGTAACATTTGTTGCAACGCTTTTTAATTAAAACGTCATGAAATAAAAACCGCAATATTTTATTGAATAAAACAGCACTGTTGGCTATTTAACATTTTCTTTTCCATCTCTTTTATCTTCTCCGGACAAAAGTTGAATCTGTTCCTCCAGTTTTTATTTTTATTTTGATTTCGATTTTAATTTTTTCCCACGAAAATCAAAGCCCTAACAACTTAATCTTCTGAGACCTTCCTCGATCGAATCGAATTTTTTTTTAGATAACAAAAAGCTCAATTAGTGTTCTACCGTCTACGAATGTTAGATCTATAAGATCCCGATTCTGACTCAAAAAGGCCCACTCTCGTGTAGTTTATTTGAGTCGAATTTGAAGAATAAATTTTTATTTTTGGCTTTACTAAGAGGTTGTGTTTGGATTGATTATTAGAGGTAGGCTTTGGGGTATTTCAGGTTGCATAGATTTGTTGAGTCGAGGCTGGTCTAGGAAGAAGGTAAGAGTTTATTTTTAATTTTACGTTTGGTTGCTGAGAATGAGGAAGTTATTTTTGTTTAGTAGAGGAATGAAGATGGAATTTTAGGTTCTGGGTTTGGTTTTTATAGTTTGGATTTACCAAAGGAGCTATTTGCTTAGTTATGAATAGGACACAGGGAACTAATGATGGAATGAGATTTTTGATCTTAGATTATGGCCATTCTGCTAGTTTGGATGTAAAAAGTTGGGAAAATGAAGGAGAGTTTGAGTTTGAATAATTGTTTTTTCTTCCTTTTGAGTTCTCTAGAGTGAAATTATCTCCCAAAAAGATAGTCACTTGGTCACTTGGATCGGTTAGGAAAATTTTTATTATTTCTTTGTTCATCTGTATTTGTGTTTGGCCTTTATTTGACTAAAGGACAGCATGTAGTCCTTTGTTGCGGTGTGAATGTATTTGCGAGCGTGCCAGGAATTTAAAGTATTTCCAAACTAAAGAAATAAGGAAAAAAGATTGCGCCTCATAATCTAACTGAAATCAAAACGACTGTGTATTGCTAGAAAAGGGACAAAAATCTAACAGAAAAAACTTTGCTTTATTGGTAAACAAATCGGCAAAACGCAATGACTAAGAAATTGAAAATTACTGATGAAAATTGAAAAGAAACGACTAGGCTGGGGAAAAATAAAAGATTGCTGAAAATAATAAGCTAAAGAATTCAAAGATTTGCTGGGATGCTAGGCTTTTGATATGTGAGGGGTTGTAGACCCTTCTTTTTACTTCGAAACTTCTATTTATAGCCAAAGATGTTGAGTGTCCCAATTTAATTCAACTTGTAATCCTGATAAAATTTTATCTTTCTAGATAAAGATAAAGATTTGGATAAAACCCTATCTTATTCAATAGAGATAGAGTTTTGGCTAGTGACTATCATCTTATCCTTTTATCTCCTCTTTAAACTTGGACTCCTAGACTCCCAACTCTAATACAACCTTCTCTGTTGGACATTGAAACCTGATGGGCCAAGGCCGGTGTCTGGACTTCGAACCATGGACTTTCTTTGGGCTTCGGGTTTTTTTGGCCCAAAACAGTAAAAATGGGCCAAACTCATTTTTCGGTGTAAACAATTGCCCCCTGCACCATTGTGCTTAGAAGAATAAGCCCTATGGTGGCACTTAAATATTTGGCTACATCCACTGGACACTTTGTCTGCTTCGATTTCCCACAAGGTAATACCCAAAGGTCATCCGCATGTGGCTGGTAATAACTCTAGTCACCCCCATATTGATCATCTGGGCATAAATCATAGACATCGAAATTTCAAAAGACTTTCTGACAAAAACGCGCCAAATAGCCCTCCTAAGGCAACCCTATTCGATGTTCCCTTTTAAAATGTAACCTCCTCAGCTCTCAGAAGACTCTAATGCCGTCAATATATAAGGGCTACCCCTTGTTCTCTATTAACCACCCGAGAAGACAGTTTTTTGAAAACTCCCCAAAGCTTCTTCTCTTTTTCCCCTGGCACTCCCACCGTTCAGCTGTCGTCAACACCGTCGCACAATCTCTCAGCCTCCGAATCTCTGACATCGTTGAAGTTCAATCGTCTAATAGAGTCCCGTCGCCGTCGACACTCGTCGGTAAGCCTACACCTCCTTCTCCTCTTTTCATTTCTATGACTTTCGTTAACTCTAACAAACCGCATTCTTATCCAGAAACACTTCCTTATTTCGACCGTCATAAGCTCTGCCAATCGCTCAACAGGATGTCAGGTACGAATCTTCTCAAATTCCATCATCTCAATTTTGGGTGACCATTGTACTTTTTGGTGATTACTACGATTTCTGGTGACCTTGAGAGTTCCCAGTGGCCTCCAAGGCTTCAGGTGTCTCTGAAATTTGAAGTTTGGGAATTATTACTGAGTTAATGTAATGAGTACTGGGGCGTGTTTTAGGAGTGTGCCTGCTTGCAGGTAATTTTGGGGACTCCCAATTACAGGGGGAACTCTGCCAAAATTTCTTCAGGAGCTGACCTCTCATTTTTGTATTGCAGACTCGGAAACCCCTCTAGCTCTCTCTACCTCTGCAGCCTTGGTCACCAAACAAGTATAGACCCCTCTTTTAGTGTTTCTTTGTCCTTCAAAACATTCCTCCGTCCTAAACACATCTATTTATTATTTAGGGCGACCTTCAACAATGTCTAACTGTTTCTCTGTCCTCCTCGACTCCTCCGAGCATGCCCTTTCTGCTGCTTAAGGGAGAAACCCTTCTCCTTCATCGGGATTCCTTTGTCGCTCCTAGTAAAGAAAGAACGTGGATTCCTAATGCGTTGGAGTACGGAGCCTGGGTGGCCACTTTGCGGCCACACTTCGAAAGTTGCTGAAAGCAGGTTGGTATAGCTGACCTTATCGAGTTGTCCCTACACCAGTAGTATTTCGATAGGGACCTGATCATGGGAGCCCTGCGCTTCTGGAGCCACGGCTGCAACTCTTTCCTCTTTCTGCATGGTCCAATGTTGGTGACTTTTCGGGATGTTGTGGCGATTACTGGCCTCCCTTTGCAGGGGGAGGAAGCTGCTTCCACTGTTTTCCCAGAGGAAGACAGCTCTTTAGAGGAGGCGTTGGTTTTTCTGCCCACCGCCTCTTCTTTCAGTGGGGTGAGTGTCTCTTAACTTGGTTGCTGCCTACTTCTCCTCTGTTTT
>JANZXP010039725.1:0-12223 GCA_027576715.1 Erythroxylum flavicans | reverse complement strand
TCCTCATTCTTCAAATAAATTCGCTCCTAAGAGAAAAATTAAATTATATAAATTATAAATTAAGGGAACGGAAGTGGAAATAAGGCTAAGAAAACAATATCATTCAAGATGTTTAAATGAAATACTGTCATGTGATTTGAATCTACCCTTCTAATCGAATTACAGTTGAATATAATCTAATTCAAGTTTAATACTCATTTTATTTGTTTATGACTATATTGGTTGCAATTGGTTGTAATGAAATCTTTTATAATTTACTTCCGAGTTAGAAATTTTGATTTTTTCTTTCCTTTTTTTCTTGGATTCAATTCAGAAAATAAAATAGTTGAATGAACAAAAAACCCATGGCCAGGGGTAAAGAGATAAAGAAGGGCGTGAACATTTTGTACATCGCATGCCTACTTTTTATGAAACATTTCCAGCTGTTTTGGTAGATGGAGATGGAATTGATAGAGCCGATGTTTTGTTTAGAAAAGCAGAATCACAGTATAGTGTCGAAAAAGTAAGTGTAACTGTTAAATTCTATGGTGGTGAACTAAATGAAGTCAGTTATAGTTATCCTGCTACTATGAAAAAATATGCTAGACGTGCTCAATTGTGTGAAATTCTTGGATTAGATTGTGCTAATTTGAAATTTGATGGTGTTTTTCATAGCAATCCAAAGGTTGATTTACTTTTGGACATGCTTCGTTTGCTCTTCTCTTCTTCTTCAGACACATTTAGCATGGAGCTTGAACCTTATTCAGAGATATTTTGGCTAGTATTGATCAAGATTTAGATGCTCAAGTAGAATTTGGAGCATTCCAAAAAAATTGGAGATCCAATTACAAGAACACACGGAACCTGATACAACATTGATCTCTCACTTTTTACGTCTGTTTTATTTTTAGAATTTGACATAAGGTTACTGGAAATATCTTGATTTAAATCACCGCTTTTTTTTAATCTTGCTCTTTTTTATTTATATTTTCATTTTTTTCATGTGAGCAATCCCCAATAAACAGCTAAGGAAGCTATAATTGTAAACCACGATCAAATCTATAGAAGCATTAGTTTATAAATTCCTCTTAGTTTCGGCTTTAGAATTATTTTTTTGCAATCTTTTTTCTTGAACCACCCAAAGTTCCAACTAAAAAGATGAAATGATTTTTCATTATATTAGTTGTAGTAATGAGCCTCCCAAACTAAAAAGATGAAATGATTTTTCATTATCTTAATTGAAGTAATGAACCTCCCAATAGCAGGAGGTTCATTACTTCAACTAGTCCCCATGTTCCTCGAATGGATCTCTTAGTTGTTGAGATGGTTGCCCAAAAGTAGTATATAAGGCATACCCAGTAAAAGTTATAAGTAAACCAAATATAGAGATGGCAACTAGGGTTGCTGTTACCATTATTTCCATTATTATAAAATTTCAAGACCAATATGGATCTATGATACGATCTTTTATTTACAACAAAATGGTATGCAAGGTCAACATATCTTAATTAATACAAAATAGGATTTATGGCAACGCAAGGTGTTGAAGGGAGTTCTAGATCAGGTCCAAGATGACCTGCTATGGGGGATTTATTGAAACCCTTAAATTCAAAATATGGTAAAGTAGCTCTTGGATGGGTAACTACCCTTTTGATGGGGGTTGCAATGGCTCTATATACAATATTCCTATCTAGTTTTTGGAATTTTATAATTCTTCAGTTTTACTGGATGGAATTTCAATGAATTAGATTTACAAGAACAACTCATCTCTAGCTTTTCAATTTTTATCCCATTGTAATTCTATTTTGGTAGTTCGATTGTGGAATTTCTTTTTTTTCTATATTTCTAGAATATGAGTGTACAACTTGTTATAGTGGATCCTATTGATAGTGCAGAGAATGGGTCTATCATTTTATGTTGATAAAGATGGTTTTTTATATTGTCAAATGTTTATTCTAGTATCTGGAGCACGAAATATATGAAATAGGTTACAAAGTATTAAATCTATGATTGATATTAAATATTCAGATCCTGCATTAGAACTTTCAAAAGTTTCAAAGTGTTAGAAGGTATAAATTGAAATATTTTTCTTCTTTCAAAATTTTTGTCTATGCTTATTTTGATAAAAAGACAAACCTTTCTTTTGCTTTTTAGTTATTATATTTATTCATTGAATAGGTGATGATACAATGATTCTTACTTACAGAATCCTTGGACTTATCTTGAAGGTTTTATTGAATCATCATGTTTCTAGTATGAATCTGAGGTTTCAGTCGATTTATAGGATCTTAACAAGAAAATTCCTATCAATCAATAATAAAGATAATAAAGAAAAGAATAGTATGATTTTATTCCATTGTATTCCATACAAATAAAAATAATACCAAATCAAGGAAAAGCTAAATGGATCAATAGAAGATTTAAGAGGCCTGTAACAGCCAACATCAAAAGATGAATAAGCTGACTTGATATTTTGGCATTATAACCATAAGGTGAAGTTTGAAGATTTTTCTTTTTTCCTATCTTCAGAAAAGGTTATTGAATCATACGATTATGAAATTTATATTCCACACACATCCGCTCCAACTAGTATTTTTGTTTTTCTGTTTAAGCTGTGCGAGATAAAATTCTCATATAAGGTTTTTAAAGGGGGAGTCCCTTTGGTTTACCTATCTCAATAAAGTCTATGATTGGTTCAAAGAACATCTCAACATTCAGGCGATTGCAAATGATATAACTAGTAAATACGTTCATCCTCATGTCAACATATTGTATTGTTTAGTAGGAATTACATTTACTTGTTTTTTAGTACAAGTAGCTACAATATTTCTATGACTTTTTACTATCTCCTGACCGTTATTAAGGCTTTTGCTTCTATTCAATACCTAAATGACAGAGGCTAATTTTGGTTCGTTAATTTGATCAGTTCATCGATGGTCGGCAAATATGAAGGTTCTTATGATGATTTTGCACGTATTTCATATATATCTCACTAATGACTTTAAAAAACCATATGAATTGACTTAGGTTACAGGTGTAGTTGTTGCTATACTGACTGCAATATTTGGTGTAACTAATTATTCTTTACCTTGGCACCAAATTTGTTATTGGGCAGTAAAAATTATAACAGGCATACCGGAGGCTATTCCTCTAATAGGATCACATTTGGTAGAGTTATTACGCTAATATAGGATAATCCACTTTGACTAGTTTTTACAGTTTACACACTTTCACATTACCTCTTCTCACTACTATATTTATGTTAATGCACTTTCCATTGATACATAAGCAAGGTATTTATGGTCTTTTATAGTTTATAGAGAATATAGTTCCTAGATATTTGGAATAACTCAGTGATCACTTAAGGGAGGAAGAAGAGTTTTTCATTGCTACAAATATGGATTATTAAAATAAAATAAGGCATGTATTTGTATATTTCTCTCCAACTCCAAAAAATTGTATTATTCATTTTACATAAGTAGTTGAAACAAACTCTCCTAAGAGAAAAATGGATTATTGGAGTGTGTGACTTGGACTATTGATTTGGTCGTGAAGATATATATTTTCCACATTGGAATTCATAATCAAATGTGTCTTTGTTCCAACCTTTGCATAATTCACATATAGAGGATAGGCTTGTTTACTTAAAGAGAATCCTTTCTATGATTAGACCCAATCATGTCTTCTATGAACAAGCTCTGTAAAATCCAGTAGAATAAGTAATGTGATATAATCCATATTTTCTTTTAGCTATTTGAGTTCCTTATACTTCATTTTATCTCTTTCATTTAACTTAAGTTATTTAATGCCTAATGGTATGGAAATGTAGTCATTTCCTCTACATCGACCCTATTTATGATTTTATCAAAGTGAAACAAAGGATCTAAAGAATGATAGAGGCTAAACTATATTAGTAACAAGTAAATCTGTTGTATGGAAAAAGTTTCGATAGCTTTTTGTAGATAAAAGCCAATCGAAAGGTATAAGACGGCCCAAAATGTGCTTGGTCATGATCACCTTTGTAAGGCCAACTTGGGTATTGAGCATTTACCTGTAAAAAATGAATTTTTTGCAATGGTCAACCCTAAAAAAAAATGGAATCAGTCCATTTTAATTATTTATTACATAAAATCATTCATATACGTATATGTGTAGATATGAATAACATATCGATTTTACAATAGCTAGACATATTAATTTTTTATATGGTATGAATCCTTTGGGTTCGTTTGATTCTTGCTCGAGCAAGATGATGAAAAATTATCATTCTGGTTCCTTCGGAGGATAAATCTATAAAGAATTCACCTATCTTAATAACAAAAAATCCTGACTTGAATGATTCTGTATTAAGAGCTAAATCGGCTAAAGGAATGGGTCATAATTATTATGGAGAACCATATGGCCCAATGATCTTTTATATATTTTCCAGTAGTAATTCTAGGTATTATTGTATGTAATGTAAGATTAGCAGTTTTAAAACCATCAATGATTGGTGAACCCGTAGATCCATTTGCAACTCCTTTGGAAATATTGCCTGAATAGTATTTCTTTCCCTATTTCAAATAGCAGTACAATACTCAATAAGTTATTGGGTGTTCTTTTAATGGTTTCAGTAATTGCAGGATTATTAATAACACCCTTTTTGGAGAATGTTAATAAATTCTAAAATCCATTTCGGCGTCCAGTTACGACAATTGTCTTTTTGATTGGTATTTTAGTAGCCCTTTGGTTAGGTATTGAAGCAACATTACCTACTGATAAATCCTTAACTTTAGGTCTTCTTTAAATTGATTCAATTGTAAAATCAAATATTATAACGGTGTATCTAGGGAATAGTTGCTTCAAAGTGAATTATCCCTAGATAACATCTACTTAATTAAATTATTGATTTATTTTGTGAATATCAATATTATGGTAAAAATTCAAAATTGCTTTTCATCTTCTTAAGAAAAAAAGATGAAAATCAATATAAATCTAATGGATCTAGAATGAATTATTTAGTAAATCAATTGTAAAATGCTTTTTTGTTTCTAGAATGCCTAATATGTGTTTTATATCTTGTATGCAAAAATGTTCAATTTTCATAAGCTCTTCTAGACTGGTATTCAAAAGGTCTGACAATGTATGTATATTGGACCTTTTTAGGCAATTACAGATCTTAAGAGTCAATTCTGATTGGTCAATAAAAATGTATCTCAATACTACTTGTTTTTTATTTTTCCTTAGTTTCGCCAATCTATGATGAACAGTAAAAAGAGGGTAAAGTATCCTTATGTTGATTTTTTTTCTAAATGAAAATATTCTTCTTCTATATATAGAAAAGGAATAAATAAATCAATCTTCTATGTGTGCTTCTTTAGGAGTTAAACTACCATTTTTCTATATTTCAAGAAAAAGTATTCCTCGCTTTTCATTCCCATTTCTATAAGAATGAACACTATGATTCGCATTTCGAATAGGCATGAATACAACATCTATGGGGTAACGTCCGTCTTGAAAGTTATTTGGTGATTTTACATGATAGCCGTGATTCCTCTCGATTTGTAATTCAAAAGCCAAATTTAGTGGTTCCGTTAGGCCTATATGTTGTGTATTATCAATAATTTCCACAAAACACGGTAAGATGATATCTTCAGAAGTTACATATCTAGGACCTTTGACACAAATAGATGTGTCATGAATTCCATATAAATTACTTCTCAATACAATTTCTTTCAAATTCATTAAAATTTCATGTACTGATTCTTGAATACCTGGTATACTAGAAAATTCGTGTGTTATTTTCTCAAATTTTGCACGTGTGACACATGTTCCTTATATTTTTCCAAGCAAAGCTCTTCTCAAAGCAATGCCAATTATGTCGACTTGACCTTTCACAAGTGGAGACAAAGTAAAGTGTCCATAACAAAGATGCTTACTGTCAACTCTTGATTCAACACACTTCCACTGTAGTGTCCGAGTAGATATTGTCACTTTTTCTCGAACCATAATAATATTTAGTCAAATCATTGAATTATTTCTTTCTCTTGAAATTTCTTAAATTTCTATTTTTACATGTGTCTTTTTTTAGGGGATCTGTAGCCATTATATGGCATAGGGGTTACACCTCAGACGAAATTTAATAGTATACCACTTCTATGAATAGCTCTTAATGTTGCATCTTTTCCGAGACCAGGACCTTTTATCATGAATTATGCTCGTTGCATACCTTGATCCACTACTGTCCGAATAACATTTCCTGCTATGATTTAAGCTGCAAAAGGTATCCTTCTTCTCATACCCCTGAATCCACAAGTGGCAGTGGAAGACCAAGAGATCACCTGACCTCGTACATCGATAACGATCACAATAGTATTGTTAAAGCTTGCTGGAATATAAAAAAGTCCTTTGGTACTTCACATGGATTCTTACGTGAACCCATACGTCTATTCCTGTGTGAACTTGTTTTTATTTTTTGTAAAGATTTTGTCTTATTTTATCATCTTGTAAATATAAATCAGGGATCTATGGATATATCCATTTCATGTCAACATAACTCTTTGATTTTGTACATGGGACCTTTTAGAAAGCCCCCATGTAGAAAGATTATCCTTGTCTTTGTTTATGTCTCAGGTTGGGATAAATTACTATAATTCGTCTCGTCTACGTATCAGTCGACATTTTTCATAAATTTTACAAATAGAGGCTCTTATTTTCATATTTGTCATTCCTTAATTCTGAATGTACATTCTTCCTTTTTAAAGAAAATGAATTTATTTTCATTTTGAAATCTTGTCGTGTATCCCTATAAATTGAAAGCAATGTTCAAGTTGAAAAAAACTACGTTGGATCTTTCCTAAAATATAATCTAAAACCATATCGTTCTTATTTAAACAAATCTAGAGAATACTGTAAGAAAGTGGTTCAGTAATTAGGCCTTCCTGAATCCATTTTTTCTCTTTCATTATATTTTAAAAAACCTCTTTAAGGATCTACTAAAGGAATGTAGGAGGAATGCTATTAGAAACTTGTTCTTTTCCTTTTTTCACAAATAGGAAATCTATATGAAATTTAGATATAAGAAAGATTACCATATGTAACATAAGATTTCTCCACTGATTCTTTCTAGGTGAGCGTCTCGATCTGTTATTATACCCCGAGAAGTCGAAACAATTACAATGCCCATCCCACCTACAATTTTAGGAATTTGTTGATAATTAGAATAGATTCGCAGACTACATCAACTGATCTATTTTAAATTTAGATTAATTTTATATGTTCATCCTCTATTCTATCTATGTTGTAAGGTTAACTCCACAAAATTTTTGTTACCTTCCTAATGTTTTCTCACATTTTCAATAAAACCTTCTCCTAAAAGTATTTTGATAAGGTTCTTAGTGCTGTTAGTAGATGCTATTCGAGCAGTTCCTTTTCTATACATTTCAATATTTTGTATAAAGGTTATTATGTCAGTAACAGTGTCCTTGCCCATGATAAACTAAAATTATTATTACCTCCTAATTTGGATATAATCAAACATACGTTTTCTGAGTTAATGATTTAAACAAATTAATTATTTACTAACTAATTATTTACTAATTAATTATTTAAAAGTAATTAGTTTATTCAATTTATTATAAATTTGAAATTTCTTAAAGATATATGAGTGAAACATAATATAATAATCTACTATTTAATTTATATTTCATTTATTACATTTACTTTATTTCATTTAAATACTATAACTCAAACATGTTTGAGTATTATTTTCAATGTTATTTCATCTTCTGCTTGAATGCTTTACCTTATAAAACTTCAGGTGCTAGTGAAACTATTTTAGTGAAATTTAATTGTCTTAATTCTCGCTCGATCGTACCAAAAATTCAAGTTCCCCTTGGATTTCCTTCTTGATCAGTGACAATTGCAGCATTGTCATCGCAACATATTATCATACCATTTTCACGTTTGAGTTCTTTATAACTTCATACAATTACAGCTTTAATCACTTCTAATATTTCTAGAGGGGAATTGGGGAATGCTTCTTTGATCACAATAACAATAACGTCATTGATATGACCATATCGTCGATTACTCGCTCCTATAATTTGAATACACATCAATTTTTGGGCTTCGTTGTTATCTACTACATTCAAATGGGTCTGAGATTGGATTATATCATTTTTTAATTTTTTAATTCAATGCAAAGAAAAAAAAGAGATATTATTTGTCCACAGTAAAAAGAAACTTGCAATTTTTTTCATCCTAAGGTTTTTTCCTTCGATTCTATATACCTATCCCGAAATAATGAATTGAGTTCATAGAGGCATTTTGGAAGCTGCTATTGTAATAGCCCGCTTAGTTGTATTTTCAGCTACTCCACCCATTTCATAAAATATTCTACCCGACTTAATGATAGCTACCTAATATTCGGACGATTGCCTGACTTAATGATAGCTACCTAATATTCGGACGATCCTTTCGCCGAGCCCATACGAGTTTCCGTGGGTCTTGTAGTACTTGGTTTGTCAGGAAATGTAAGTATCTATATTTTTCCACCGTGGTGCGCAGTGCATGTCATTGCCTGACGTCCCACTTCTATTTGCCTAGACATAATCCAAGCAGGTTCAAATGCCTACAGAGCATATTTACTGAAGCAAATGTGATTGCCTTGATAAGATATTCCTTTCAGTCTTCCTTCATATTGTTTACGGAATCGAGTTCTTTTAGGGTTATAGTTGATGGTTCTTTTTTTGTTCCACCTCTACTACAGAACCGAACATGAGAGTTTCTTCTCATCCAACTCCTCACGAATGAAATGATTGAAAAATATTAAAAAATAAAATAGAAATAAATATAAATAATAAATAGAATATATATATATATATATAATACTACAATCAATTGTGGGAATCTTTTCATTTAACTTTTCATTTAATCTGTTTACTAATCTCTTTAGATTATATATTTAAATAGATAGAATATTTAGATATACTTAGGATATACTTAGAGAGAATTGGATGTTTATTATATATTTAGATCTAATTATTTTAGATACTCTCGTTTTTGTTATAATATAATGTTATCACAAATCTTTATTTACTTTATTTATTATTATTATTATTATTTATTTTATGATTATTATTTATTTTATTATTTTATGATATGATTATCGGATAATTGAAACATGTATTAGGGAACATTCACTCAAATAGAGTTTATAGTGATATCATCACTTCTAGAGGTTTTAAGGAGATTTGGTGATTAAACTGGTGTCAGTAGTTTGATGGATTAGCTACCAATCAAGTCTTAACACCAAGACGAGATCTTGTGTGTTAATCACCATATAAAGTAAAACGACAGATCTAGAAGGAAAACCAACATAAGGGCAAAATGGTAATTTTAGCCTTTGTTATGTGGATGGCTACCATAAGGTTCTAAATAGGGTTTGCAATTGGACATAAAATATGTGTTCTCATAATATTTAATAGTTCAAGAGTTGAACTAATTATCTTTAGTGGAATGACATTTAATTAATAAGCTAGAATTATTTCTAATGAGATTAAATTAATTCTAAGCTTATTGGAGCTTAAATTATCAAAGTCCAATAAAGATTCCCCACTTGGCTTCAAGGAAGGTTTTCAAGCTAAGAAAGAAATATAAATGGAGGTTTTAGAAGCCCATTATTGAATGTTGGGCTTGCACTAATTAATGGTCAATTAGAAACCCAAATGTTCATTTAGAAATGGACTAGACTTTGGTTTAATGTAATTGATTAGATTTATTATATTAAAACAATTTTTTTAAAGAAAGGAGTAGCAATTTCGGTTTTAAAGGACTGATTGTGCAGTTGCACATTTGACATTAAATTGCTAAATAAAGATGGTCTTTATTATAGTTTATCATCATTAAATGGAGTTATGAACTTCCATTAAATAGTTTAATGGTTATCTTTTAATGTTAGCATATAACCTATTAGCATTCATTAGATTAAAGAAGAAAGATGTGCATTGGATGGACTATCTTCCTTCTTCCATCTTCCAAAACCAAAATCGGTAGGTCATATTTAGGTTAATAGTCTTTTCATATAGCAATCTTAAAGATAAATGAGAAGAGTCTCATTTATTGGCTACTTTATGATTGATTAAAGTAGAAGTGATGCATTGAATGCTATTCTCTTCTTCCATTTCATGTATAACCGAAATTGAGTTTGTAAAAAGCTATTCTTGCATAGTTTGACTCTCTCTCTCCTTTCATGCATAAGTGAGCCAAAATTTGTATGAGAAGAGTCTCATTTTTGGTTCATTTCTTCTAAGAAAAATCTCCTCCAAATATTTCTTCTCCATTCCTACCAAAGGATTTTGTTAACCAAGTTGTCCTGAAAGAACAAGAGGTAAATCAAATTGGTTAAGGATACAACAACAAAGAGAGGATAGATTGACAAAGAAAAGGATTCAAAAGCAAAAGACTTTGGATATAAGAATCAGGAGAGGATAGCGCAGCGAGAAAGTAAAGCTGTAGCGAAAGAGTCGGTAATATCACTATCTTATTTATGTTTATTATTATCCTTATACCATATCATGTATAGATTGACATGATGATTTGGATATACTGCTTCTGCTGTAAATAAGATTTCTACAAAGTTTTGAAATCTACCAGTTCTCCAAATATGGCATGCCTTCTTTTCCCTATCCAACAACTTTACTAATATATAATAATATTTTTATACGTAAGTACCAAGGTTTTAAAAATCAAAACCAGCCAATGTTTTGGTTTGGTTTCCCCTAATAACCTTTACATATTAAAACTGTCAAGTTTATTAGCGAACCGACCGATATTTTTAACCTGGTCCAACCGCTTATGAACAAAACTGCAGATATTTTCATTTCATCGAATCTTCTAGACTTCTCCTCGTTTCCACCACCTTCTCTTCGATCTTGCCTTTCCTGTCTCTAACCGCCTCTATGGAAGAAGAAATTAAGCTCCTCTCACACACACACACATACGAGGAAGCAAAAGATGAAGCTATAAAGTTTAACTTCTCTGTGAAGCTTGGCCAAGGAAGGGTTGTTCAGTTTAGCAAGGAGTTCTTCTAGATGTCAAGAAGTAGAGTTTTGCAAAGCATACTTGCTTGTGAACAGTTAAGCTTTTCTTATCCTAGACTTGAGGTCATCATTAATGACGCCAGGTCACTCATCTTTCACTTTCATTTTCAACCTAATTTTGTTACTAAAGTTAATACCCATTATTGGTGAATTTGTTTCAAGATTGATGTTGAAAATAGGAAAGATCATACCTGAGTTATGATCATACTGGAGTGTTAAAATCTGAGAGAAAAACAACACGTCAAGTTCGTACAATTGTTACTGTTAATATCTTGTTCTCTAATTTTCTTATCAAAAGCAAAGAATTTTGCCGTAATATACACAAGAAATATGGGAAGCTAATCTCTTTGCTGAGTTTGCATTATGAGAAATCCTAAGCCTTTAACTTCTTTGCCATCGGGTTATCGTCTGTATGTGAGTTTGTTCATATTAATCAGCAAGGAGGGCATTTCGTCAGGACCGTCAGATTGCAACAGTGATGCCTACTTATTTTCCCAAAGAAGAAAAAGTGGGGGTATCGGTGTAAGTTTGTAGTGATAAGTTAGAGCAAAAGGAGGAGAGAGAGTAAATAGCAGAAGACGTGATGAATTTCAATTTTCAATCTGGCAGACTCAAGGTTTATGAATTCCAATTTGTTATGTAGATAAGGAGATAAAGATAAGGTAGTTGAATCATGATTCATGAGCTTTCATTCTCGTTTATACTTCTTGATTAATTAGTTTTCTATAACACTTAGAACTCTATTTCATTTCAAATTTTGATAGTTATGTTATATATACACGTTGAAGTATTGAATTTATTGAGATGTATTAAATTTATTGATACATTATTTCAGGCTACTTTCCTCCAAGTCTTGAATCAGTGAGAGCTTTTCTATAAGTGAGTGCCATTCTTATGTGTTTCTACTGTTCGTTTGTTTCTGTTATGGTCAACCATTTGGCTGTTGGTTTGTTTATGCTCTTAGCTTATTTCTGTTATGGTCACTTGATTTGTTTCAGCTCTTGGTTTGTTTCTAGTATGGTCACCATTCTGCTGTTGGTTTCTGTGTATATGTATGGTTTACGATGGTTTCAGCTTGACTTTTTCTTTTTTAAATTGATTCTTGTTTCTTGTTGTTCTTGGATTTGATCCATTATTCATTATATGTTCAAGTTAGGTGGGAA
>JANZXP010039654.1:0-12225 GCA_027576715.1 Erythroxylum flavicans | reverse complement strand
ATGTATGTGATGCCATGTGGAGTATTGTAGAGATTGCACGTAGCGCTCCCTTATCTTAGGATATGTGTCGGAATGACTTACGGGCGTTCCGGTGCGTACCCTAGGGTAATGGGGTGTTACAAAATGTTTTAGGCGGTAATCCTTTAGTAAACGAATCCGCTACCATTAGATCAATTCTAATATGCTCAATTGATACTTATGTTTTTGCACTTCTTCTTTGACTGACAAGTACTTCAAATACATATATTTAGTATCCTTAGAATACTTGTCATTTTTAGAAAAGAAGACAAATGTGGAATTATAATAATAAATTCTTAACGGTGTAGCTATACTGTCGACAATACCTGGCCCTAAGATAAAGTTCTGCAACCACAATGCTTGAATAGTAGCCTCAAAGCATGCCATAAATTCGGCCTCTATAGTAAAAGTAGCAATGATAGACTCTTTTCTACTCTTATAACAAATTGCCCCTCCTACTAGTTGGAATAGATAATCGAAGGTAGATTTCCTTAAGTCTACATAACTAGCATAGTTTGAATTTGAATAACCAATCACTTCTAAGTGATATGATTTTATGTATATGAATATGTAATCTTTGGTGCCTTGTAAATACCTAAGAAATTTCTTTGCAGCTTTCCAGTGGTTCAATCCAGCATTACTTTGATATCGACATAACATTCTAACAATAAAACTGATATCTGACCGATTACAAGTCTGAATATACATCAGACTCCCAACTATAGATGCATAGGGAATATATTTCATTTCCTTTCGTTCCAAATCAATCTTGGGACATTGCATTTCAATAAATTTATCTCCCTTCTGAATTGGAACGACCCTTGTTGAGCATTTTTCCATCCTAAATCTTTCTAATGTTTTACTGATATATCCTTTCTGAGCAATCCTAACAATCCTTGTGTCTTGTGATAGAATATTTCTATTCGAATCGCATAAGATGCATTACTTATATCTTTCATTTCAAAGTTAATAGAGAGAAATTTCTTTACATCATATAACAAGGCCAAATCATTAGCAGCCAAAAGAATATCACTAACATATAGTACCAAAATAATGAACTTGCTCCCATTGACCTTCATATAGATACACTTATCAACAATGTTCTCTACAAGACTATAAAAGGTAATGGTATCATTAAACTTAAGATACCACTATCGGGAAGCTTGTTTCAAACCATATATTGACTTCTTCAATTTATATACCATATTTTCCTTTTTTGGAGTCAGAAAACCTTCCAATTGATCCATATAAAACTTTTCTTCTAAGTTACTACTCAGAAAAGCGGTCTTTACGTCCATTTGGTGAAGTTCTGAATTATAATAAGCTACTAATGTCATAACAACTTTTAAAGAGTCCTTCTTTAAAACTAGAAAGAAGGTCTCTTTAAAGCAATGCCATCCTTTTAAGTATATCCTTTGGCTATAAATATAGCTTTGTATCTTTCAATATTACCTTTCGAGTCCCTTTTGGTCTTAAAGGCCCACTTACAGCCCACTTGCTTTGAGTCCTTAGGTAACTCAACTAGTTCCCAGACTTGATTATGATCCATAGATTTTAACTCTTCTTTTATAACATTGAGCCACTTTTCAAAATTATTACATTTCATAGCTTCTTTAAATGAGACTGGATCTTTATCAATGCTTAAGTTACACTTATGCTCAAGTGAATACACCACATAATTATTTGATGTAGCTGGTCTTTTCTCCCTTATATACCTTTGTAATACTATTTCTTGTGGTATCACTTGATCATTTCTGACTTACACATTATTTACTGGTTCATTATTGACATTCATTTCTTGTGAGTTTGGAATATTAACTTGCTGTTCTGATATATTACATGACTGTGATACAACAAGAGGAATAAAAACTTGAGAAGAGACATTGTGTAAAGGATTTTCCACCTAAATCTCTTGAATATCCACCTCTCGTATTTCCCCACTCTTACTGATTTGTCCATTTTCAATGAACCTAACATTACTAGACTCAACTATTCTTGTACCATGGTTAAGAGACTAAAATATGTACCATTTGGACTTTTCTGGATAATTGATAAAGTTACCAATAATGGTTCTTGCATAGAGTTTCCTTTCATAAGGATTATAAATCTTTATTTTTGCTAGGCAACCCTAAATAGGCAAGTGCTTCAAGCTAGGTTTCCTACCCATCCACAATTTATAAGGTGTCACAGGAACTGCTTTACTGGGAACTTTATTAAGTAGATATATAGTTGTCTTTAAAGTATATATCCATAAAGATAAAGGTACATTCATGTAACTTAACATACTCCAAACCATATCCATAAGAGTATGATTCCACCTTTCAGCCACACCATTCTGTTGTGGTGTACTGGACATTGTATACTGTACACAAATTCCCTGACTTTGAAGAAATTTTGTAAATAGACCAGACACTGTCCATTCTTATCATATTTACCATAATATTCACTACCTCTATCGTACCTTACGACTTTCACTTTATTATCTAACTGGCTTTCATCTCATTAATGAACACCTGAAGAATGTCCACTAATTGAGATTTTTCATATAGTAATTAAATAGAGATAACAATAATGTGAATAGTCATTAATAAAGATGATAAAATACTTTTTCACGACGCTAAGATGGAACATGAAATGGACCACATATATCAGTGTGTATTAATTCAAGTAACTTAATATTTCTTGTGGCTGAACTTTTAAATATTTGTTTAGTTTGCCTGCCTTTAATACAATCCACAAATCTAGTTGAGGTAAGATTTCACTTTTCACTAACCTCATCACCCTGTCTCTAGATATATGACCTAAACTTTGAGGCCATAAGTAAGCAAAGTGTTCATTATGTGCACTACGTTTATTACCAATTGTTCAACATGAAACAGGGATTCAAAATAATTAACATCAAGGTTGAAATGATATAAACCATCCGTTAATGTAGCAGAACCATAATAGTATTGTCATTTATACAAAGAAAAAACATCGTATCCAATTTCAAAATTAAAACCTATCTTATCCAACTTATTAACATAAACTAAATTTCTAGCACATTCAGGAACATAAAGACGCTTTTCAAGATCTAGACTACAATTAGTGTCTAAGATTAATCTATATGTCCCAATTCCTTTTGTTTGTATTTTCATTCTATTACCCATATATAAGAACTCTTCAGTTCTATTTATCATTTGAATCAAAAGGAATTCCCACATAATATATGACACATGAGTAGTTGCACCTGAATTTGACCACCGAGTATTATTGGACACCTCAATAAGATTTGATTCAAAATATACTGAAACATAGTACTTACCTTTCTTTTCGAATCAAGCCTTTATCTTAAGGCAATTTATTGAGGTAACCGACTTTCTTACAAAAGAAACAACGCTACTCTTTATGAATTTGGCCCTTATTAACCTTCATTGTGGCTTTGTCCTTTTTGTTGTTCTTCTTTCCTGGATTTCCCTTTCTGTTGCTAGCTTGTTTGTGTACTGTAAGATGAACAGAAGGTTCCTTCTTTTTCTTTAATCTCCCTTCCTCTTGCACCACTATGGCCTTGGTTTCTTGAAAGTTCCATTTCTCCTTCAGAGTGTTGTAATTCACTGGAACTGATCAAACTCAAGAGGAAGTGAGTTGATGATGAACTATACTAGAACGGGTTCACTCACATCCATGTCCATTGATTTCAACTTTGCGACTAGATTTGATATGCCTGTTACATGATCAGGGATAGGTTGTGACCAGTCAAACTTCTTGGTCGCCAATTCACTCATCAAGCTTCCTATAATAGACTTGTTAGCTATATCTGATTATGAGTACTCTTTGATTTTTATCATGAATTCCCTTGCATTGTCTGTATAGGACATTGATGGCTTAATATTTTCAGCCATTGTCAATCGCGTCAAGTTTAGACTCAACCTACAAGACTTTTTTCAAGTCTTAAAATATGTTTTTTCAGCTTGTGTACTAGTCTCAGTAATGGTTTCGGGCTTCTCTGCAACTAATGCCAACTCCTTATCTATAATACCCAATTAAAATTAGATTTTCTCAGACCAATCGACATAGTTTAACCCATTGAACTTGATTAGACCATTGCCCACAGCTAACAAATTATTAGAAACTGCAAACATAAAAACAAGCTCACACATTAATGCTTTGAGTACAATTAATGGATTCAGACAATAATAAACTTTAATATATATAGTTAAGTTCACCTTTGGGTGATAATTAAATACATATCTCTAATCTATAATGATGCCAATAAAATATATATACACACTTTATATAAAACCCACTCCCATCTGACACATGCACGTGCACCTTTTGGACACACGTGCACATGCCCGATAGAAATGGTGTGTTAACTATTTCCCCTTCACTATATCACATGGCATCGTAAGTAAAATCATCAAACCATAAATAACACATTATCTGAAAACCAAAATTTTCCTCATTTCATTTTTGAAACTATAATTTACACTATAGCATTAATCATCATACATATTTTACAATGTCAACCTAGAGTATTTACAGCTAAGTCTACATAATATGCTACATACATGAGGAAACTAAACAAAAATTAAAATAAACTATTCCTTCAGTCCCAGCTGACCGACTCTTGAGTCATATCTGATCTCCACAAATTATACAAAATCATTTCTAAGCAGTCTTAGAAGCTAGGTTGTCGCTCTCTCGAACCTGAAATTGTCAACATTGCAATTTTGATGAGTTTTGCGAACTCAACAGAGTAACCATCCTTGATGGTTTACCCTTGTCATACAACACACAATAAATCATGTTATCATGTAATTCCAATCAACATGATTTTTGCTAAGTAATAACATATAACACCTGATCACATTTGTCATATTTTAAAAACAAAATTCAAACATTTCATCATTTCAGTATAATTTTGCAAAACATACATATTGACAATTTATCACATATTTCATACACAAAGTTTTCAAAACATTGCAATCATTCAATTTATTTAGATCATATGTGTATGCAATGTTATGAGACTCGATTTCATTTATTTTATTGTTGTGACTGTATGCCTTTTTCACTATCCTATATCCGTTATAGATACCGAGCTCTTTCATACTGTCCCTTATCCATTGAGGATACAGGGGTCTTTGTACACATTGAGCCTTAGGCTCTAATCATGAATGTCTGAGCTTTAAGCTCTTTTTCACTGGTGACATCAGTCACAACTGCCTTTATATTTCATGCATTGGAATGAAATGCATTCCTCAATTTCAAACATCATATTTGATCAATTACATTTGCATTCATGTTCTTGTTCACAATAATCATCGGACTAGATCCGGTATGAACATTTAAGTTGAGAACTATATAGTCAATCTCATTCACATACAAGTAGCACTTCTAATGTTTTAATCATGCATCAAAACTCCTCGGACATTTCTTGTCCAAAATTCAGTACACAATTCAGTACACATTCATCAATATCAAATTTAATTTAGTAATAAACAAAACAAGTCAAGGTGAGACCATCTTAGGTTACTCACAATTGCTCCCTTTTTACTTATTGACTTGAAATTCCGGCAATGTCTGGAAGCGGTCGCTCTACTTGCTCTTCTATATGCAATCAAATACAATATCATGTTTTCACATTGTTCATGTAACTGAATATGCATTTTTATAAATGTATCATGTAACATGCATATTTAATGACATATGCCGGGGTATACTTCTGTAATAAACCGATGCAAAGATCAATTGTGCTCCAAATGTGTCAAAATTCATACACCCATTTACTTTTCCAGCTTTCATGTCAACATAACTTTCGGGTCTACTATACATGATCATTATGACAAGGAAAATGTTGTATTTTTGTAACACTTTCTTCTAGACAATTGTTCCCCTGTGCCTTAAGTTTCTAATGATCATAAGATCATACAATTTGGTTCATTATTCTATGAGTTATACTCAAAATACTGTAGACTAAGTACATTTGACATTTGGCTAGGGCATGATCATGCATTTAAGTTGCACAACTCATATCTCTCAATTCTAATATCCAAAAATTACAAACTATATACCAATTGAAACTAAGAGAATAAGCTACAACTTTTGTGAAGACGCCTTTGTCTGATTCGGCATATATCAATACAGTTTATTTGATAACAACAGGATATGATTTCTGTCACAGGTAGTGTTATAACCTAAGCCAAGACTCAATTTCAAGCCAGATTTTGAAATTCTTAGAGACAGAATTAAAATTCAACTTCTTCAAGAAAGTTGTAGAATTATGTCTCTAGTTTAATATTAATTAAGAATCAACTCATTTGGGAATATACAGATCAAGATATAATCAAAATACTGAAGCATGTTCAATGAAAATTCTCCAGATCATAACATTCCAGCACATTTCCTCTTTTTCATCATAAATCCATTAATCAAATCTTTCCCGAACGAATCCAGATGGCTCTAAATTTTCATGGTTAGGAATAAATATGTGTTAGGAATCTATTGGTTCAACTTTCAAGTCATTTGGAGGTTGGATGAAAAAGTTATAGCTAAAAGACTCGAAGCTGTTCAGCAAAAATACTCTAGTTCATATGCAGACTTCAAAAACCAAAATCAGACAAGCAAACCATCACCTTCTTCTTCCTCTCTCTACTGCAATTTTGTCCCTCTACTGTAATTTTGTTTTCAACAATTCTTAATAGAATTTATAACTTATTTTTCACATCTTTTTGCGGTTAACAACTTCACAAACTTTCATCTCAACTCATCTCATCACAAACAATTCAAAAATCCAAGATTTAACCATAAACATCAAAACCGACATCCCTCATGCATCTTCCTTGTTTTCTACATTTTGCTCCATGTTTCTTTACTTATTCATTCTCACCACTGAATTTGTTTCTTCCCATATCACTCATGTATGAACCTATGTACAAAACATTAAAACATCATCAAATGTTATTCACGAAAAACTTACTTGATTTAGTATAATTTCAACTCAAAAATTCTAGATTTTCTAATCCTCCTAAGCAAACAAACATCAATACAAACATATAATCATCTTCAGCTAGTACTCCAGCAGTTGAGAGTCAGAAGCCAAATACACAAACATGCATAACAAGTAGTTTCAGTGATGGATGAAAAGAACAAGGAAAAGAGTGTTAGTGTTAGTGTTAGTGTTTTCGGTGGTGAAGAAGAGATGTGAGCTACAGAAATTTTTCTCCAACAAACAAGAAGATTGCATGGGTGGATAACTCAATGACACATGGCACCCATGCATGTGGGCCCTTTGTCACTCTCCCATTTGTTTTTTGTTCCAAAATATCCCAAAATATTCAGAAATTCTCTAAAATTCACCAAAAATTTCGAAAAATCATAATACTCTACAAATAAATTTGCAACACAAATAATCCACAATTCACATTTTAATTGCATTTATAAATCAATTATATCCGGAAAATGTCAATGAATGCATGTACAATTATTTCAAGAATATCAACGCAATTCACATATTTAAATATACCACATGATGCATGAAATGCACTTCTAATTTCTCAGTATACACTATTTCGGGGTCCTAGCCCCTAACATGGGATATTGGGACCTTACAGGAAGATCCTTTAGCATTTTCAGAATGGTTTCGACTCAAATTCAATGCTGAAAAGAGTAGTTTGTATATCTTTTCAAATGTCAGAAATCAACAACATTGCTGAATTTATGTTTGCATTCCCCTCCATTCAAAGACCTAGGAGTCCTAATTACAACAATCAAGCCCAAATTTTTATATTTCATTCAATCATGATAAATGTATGGCAAAGCATATTCCTCTCTATTTTTGCTAGACTAACTCTCATCACTTCATTACTAAACACTTTACATATTCATTGGTCTGCCCATGTTGTTTTGTCTAAGAGAGTCAACAAAGAAATTGAGAGAACCCTCAAAGCCTTCTTGTGGTTTGCAAAAACAGAAAATTGCAAAAATGTTAAAGTGAAATGAAGCAAACTCACCATCTCAAAGAAGCAAAGAGGGCTAGGCACGATCCCAATTTCAAAAATGTAACATGTGCTTTTAAATAAGAGAATAGGAAGAATATTTATTGGCAAGAAAGCTTTATGGATTAAGTGGGTGCATGAATATCATAACAAAAATAAAAATTTTTGATAGATAGCAAACTTTAAAGAATTCTATTGGATTTTCAATCATGTACTCAAATCGAGAAGTATGATTTATCCCTACACCAGGCAAAAATTAGGAAATGGAGTAAATACTTGGTTTTGCTTCAATAATTGGACAAACTTGAGCCCACTTATACAAAGAAATGATGTTTTACAGCTTAAGAACAAAATTCCTATGAGTATTAAAATCTCCACATTTATTCAAAATGGAGATTGGTATGGGAATTTTCGAGGATTCTCTCTACTTGTTGACCACTTACATTAAATTTTTGAGTTACATAGAGAATATTGCATTATATGGTCTCCTAATCTGAATGGGACATTCACAAATAGCTCTTGTCATAAGCTAATTACAAGCAATGTAGAAGAAGTACCTTGGCATGCAATTCTTTGGAAACAGTCTCTAAATCCAAATGCTTCAATTAACACTTGGTTAGTGATTAAGAATAGACTTAGAACCAAGAACAGATGGTTCAGGGTATATGATTCTACTTGTATCCTTTGCAAAGAAACTGCAAAAGATAGGAACCACCTATAGTTCAGATGTAGGTACATTAAAGAAATATGGAGCATAATTCTACAACTATTACCAGTAGCTTATTAAACATTTGAATGGAGTGAGACCTTGAACATGATCATTGAACTCACCAAGTAGGGAAAGTAGAATGGGTTACTAATCAAAATAGCATTCACTACCACCATCTACATAATTTGGAAAGAAAGAGATCGTCCATTGTATAAGGGAATCGAAGAGGGAAAATACCATTGTATAGAGAAAATCATCAATTGGATCCAGGCAGCACTTATAGCAATCATTAAGCAAAATTCACTCACTCTTGAAATGAAGAACACGTAAATGTTGTAATGCTATATATCAAATGGCGAAAATATCTTATAATTTCAATTTTGCTGAAATGTAGATATATTTTGTAACTCATTGTAATGTTGTTTTAGCTTTTGCTAATGTTAATACAATTTCATTTAGTTTTAAAAAAATCTATATACATGGTGAAGCTGTTGTTTTCCAATTTACCTTAGGTGATAAAATAAGTGAGTAGTGCTCTCTCCTTTTGTATGGTAGTCATTGTCTATACAATTTTACCTTGCCTAAACCTTATTATGAAATCATAAAATCTTCTCTTTCCCTTCCCTTTATTGTAGGGTGCAGCTGGAAAGAAAATTGAAAATTTCTCAAATTCCTTTTAGACTAACTTGTAGGTTGAATTATTATCTTAGAGATCCTAGTTGACTACTGAACTTCTTAAAAGATATGACGTTGATGCCATACAAGCAAGGTCATTCTTGATCTTTTATAGGCCCTGGGTAAAAAAACGGCCCCTATTTTATCTCCTTTTGTTCTTTATAAGTGTCAAGATTGAGTCATCGTAAAAAACAAAATAAGGTAAAATAGAGGCAGGTCAAGAATGGGCTTGGGCTTGGGCAAGTACCCCTCCTGCTCTTACTCAAGGTCGGGCCTGCATACAAGTGAAAGGTACAATTCCTATGTAATGTTGATGCCATACAAGTGGAAGGTACAGCTCCTTACTACATAACTACGCCTTTAGAATGAAAAATGAACATCCTGAAGTCCTTGGGGAATTATCATTTATTTTCTCTTTTTGTTTAGCAGGTTTCACGAATGAAACTATATATCCCACAAATAGACATGCCAAAATTACCTTTCATCTTGTGGACCATTAAAAGTTGTCTCACTTAGGGATGGAAAAAATAGGTAGCCCACTCATTTTTTCCAAAACGACATCGTTTTAGACAAAATGACGTCGTTTTGAAATTTTTTTGCTTAAAAAAACAAATAACGGACCATGTTGGACTACAGGCCACCATGACCAAGGGTCGGGCCAGGTAAGGCCGGGTCCGAGCCCGGGCCGCCTCCTAACCTTGCTTTCTTTTATAGGTAGACTATTCCATTTGGTGAACTTTGGAGTGGTTCGAGATCTTCAATTGGATACTTGAAGCAAGTGGCAGTAAATAAGATAACTCCTGGTGCTGTTTGAACTAATTCATGTTAGTGCTAAGCTGATGAAGGGTTGTCAATTTCTTTAGAACTAACTGGATCTCCTAGGTAATTAGCAATGTTTTGATGACGCAGTTAGTGCTAAGCTTTGGTTTGGTTTGTCTTTCTTCAGTTGACGCTGAGGATGAGACTCCAAACAAAGTTTCACCTACTTCACTGAATGCTTTAATTAATGGCATAGCCTATTATGACACAAAAGCTGGGTTGACATTTTGTTGTATCTCTATTTCAAATATATTTTTAGGCTACTACGTTCGAAAGTTTGTGTTTATCAGATTGGTTGCGATTCTAAAACTTCAGATTGTTGGAAGGGTCTCGACGTCTATACAGGTGCACCATGGCTTGGCTTGAGTCGAAGATCATCTAGAGCATCTTTTGGACACCTTTAATGGCAACCATTCACTTGGATGTATTAAAGATTATTCAGATTATACGACTCTTCTGTCAATTGTTAATGGAAGTACTAAGGATCCAAGTACCTAACCTACCCTTTACCAATGTACTCACGTGGTCTAATTAGGACTTCCACCAGTTTTTGACAGCTTGAAATAGAAACTTTTGCTACCTATTTATCGTCATGAGAATGTTTGTATTTTGTAGTATCCACATCCTTAAACTATGGTGTACTTGGCCCTACTGTGAAGATAATGAAGTCTTCTTGCAGAACCATTACGTCTTTATCCAATCTTCGTTTCCTAAACAAGACAGGGTTGTCCTTTTTGAGATTTTCTCTTATAATGTCATTAGCCATATAATATAATCCACCTCACCATCTTAAAACGAAAAAACAAAAATAGCATTGAAACCTCTCTTCTTTTTAAGATAGATAAGAGATAAAAAGTCAGTAATATTAGTCCAGCAACAAGCAGCCCCACGAGCATCCTAACAACCACCTTCCCCTTGTCAGGATCCTGATTTAAATAACGCTTCGTGGATTAGGCCTTAAGCATTATGGGTGCTATAGAAAGTTGTTCAGCTTAAAAATCTTCATATCAATTAGACATCATAGAATTCAGGTTGCATTGATAATGCGGAATTCAAAAAGCATTAATAAAAATTATAGATAAAAGAGTTAAAGGGTCACTTAGGAGGAGAATTTCTAAGGCTTCCGAGTATTTGATATAAGAAGATCAATTATCATTGAGAGGGTTCGAAGTCTAGCTTCTAACGTAACAAACGACATATTAAATTAAAGTTTCCTGGAAGAAGTTATAGCCATTTCATATATGCCACGTTTGGTACGTAGCACTGGAATTGAAGGGATTGAGATTAGGAATGTGATTGGGATTGGGATTGGTAGTGGGAGTAGAATTAGGACTTTAAAATTACGATTGGTAAGAGGTAATATTTGGAGGGATTGTTTTCATTAATTTTATTTTAAAATCAAATAGAAATTATGGAAAGACAATAATGCCCCTTCCAAATATTTTAAAACAAAAAAAACTCACACTAAATCTCTCCCTTTCGCATCGTCTCCCTTCCCGCTCTGCACATCAACCTCCGTCCCACTCTCAAATGATGTTGGCTCTCCGTTTTTCCAGATCTCCTCTCAAAAGATACAAACCATCCAACAAAACAAGAACATACATAAGGAAATAAAAAGGAATATTTCAGTTTACTTGTATATCTAACAAATATATAATAATGTCATCCCCTTTCCAATTGATTTCCTCATCATATAAAATATTAAAAAAATTCAATGGATAGGCGAAGAGAGAATCCAAAAAGAAAAACATATTTGGTATAAAAAAATCAATATAAGAGTGTGGTGAAAAAATCAATTACAGATTTGGTATAAAATATTCCTCAACACATATCAAATGGATGAATGATTTGGTATTAAAAAATCAGTATAAGAGTGTGGTGAAAAACATAAACAAGGGACTGAAAATATAAATAATAGCGATGCTGCGTTTAATGGAGATGCTGCGGTTAAAAATATAATTTGCAGAGAAGAAAATCCAAAAGCAAGTGATGAAGAAGAATGTGTGTGTGTGTTTGTCATAAATA
>JANZXP010039634.1:0-12227 GCA_027576715.1 Erythroxylum flavicans | reverse complement strand
TTAAGAGATTGAGCTAGGTAATTTGTGTAGCATTGTATAAGAGAGTTAGCATTCTATAAACCTACATTCATCAAGTTAATTGATTAGTTGAAAGAGAGATCTTAGCTAATTTAATTGATCACCCATGGGATAACTTCGTAACTAAGTGAATTGATGGATTAATTATATAGATTAAGAGATTGCTTAATCATCTACATTTAATTTGGCTAGGGACAATTAAGTGCACCTTGAGAGAGGTTAGTTAATACATTAGAACATCTTAGGTGAAACATTATTCAATTAACAAAATAAGAGGGAGAAAAAATAGAGAAAAAGTGATCTCTAGTTGTGAAAATCTTGAATTCCAATTTTCTACATTTTTTAGTTATTATTTATGTTTTTTCTAGTTTATTTCCAAAAAAAATTTTCTTCTTAAACAAAGACTAATTCGAATTAAGTGGTGCCTAAACACAATCCTTGTGGGATCAATATCTGCTTATTACTACAAGTCACGACCCGTATACTTCCAATTTTGAGCCCAAAAATGAGTAGTATGTTTCACATTCAATAAGTTTTTTGCATCATTGCCAGGGATTGTTTTTCTTAGCATCTTGTTTAGTTTATGTTACTTTGATTTAAAAGTTTTTGATACTTTTCCTTATATAGTTGCAGGTGTATAAACACAAGGAACACGCGAAGATTGACAAAATTTAGTGATAAAGAGTTATCTGATATCACAAGACACGAACGAGAGTTAAGAAGAGTGAAGCATCGAGATATTATACAAAGAAATATGGCTGAAGAAGGAGAACAAGGAGGAAATGAGAGGACACTGATGGACTTGATGAGGCCAGGATTCAGTCCTCAAGGAGTTACAAGGCCAGCGATACATGCCAACAATTTCAAATTTAACTAGCTCTCCTCAACATATTACAGAATAGTGTGCAATTTTATGGGCTGTCCAACAAAAATCGAAATGCCCATATTGCAAAGTTTTTGGAGATTTACGACACCTTTTGATTTAATGGGATGTCAGACAATGTCGTGAAGCTAAGGCTATTTTCTTTTAGTTTAAAAGATCTGACGAAGGCGTGGTATAACTCGTTAAATTCAAGATAGATCACTACTTGGGAGTAGTTAGCCTAAACATTCCTCGTAAAATCTTTTTCGTTGACTAAGACAACAAAGATCATAAAGGAGATCACAAACTTTCTACAAATTGATGGGGAGTCTCTATATGAAGCCTGGGAGAGATTTAAAGAATTACAGAGAAGTTGTCCCCACCATAACCTTGTAAGGGAGTTCCTATTGCAGACATTTTATAACAGTGTGAATCAGAGCATGAGAGGAACCATAGATACAGCTGCTGGAGGTTCTTTAATGAGGAAGACTATTAATGCAGCTCATAACCTTTTAGAAGAATTGGCGAGCAAAATTTGTATGTGGTTAAGCTAGAGGAGTAGACAGGGGTAAAAGTGTTGGTTTATACCCTATAGCCAATTGCTTTGGTTGTATTTTAGTGACAAATTATTTAAAGTTATTCTTTATCTAATGCATGTTTAGATGTATATGATAAAGTCTCATAAGCTAAAGTATAGAGATACTTAAAGAAACGTGTGGATGCTTGTTAGAGAACAAGTTCACTGAACAGACCCGATATGAAAATCCATTTGGAATATTACTTGTATTTCTATGGAATTCTCATTGTGATGATTGTATAAGTAATTCATTGATTTGAGGTCATGAAAGTTATCTTGTATAGGGATTGCTATATTTTGATATTACTTATGATCTATTTAATCATGGGTCGTTTAATCGGTAGTCATTGGACGTAGCATGAATTATATGTAGGTAGTTGTTTGATCAAGATAGGATCTGTCACCCTAAAGTAATTAGGGAGAATGTTTCGTTGTTCTTGATTCATATAGATTCAAGAAATCTTTGGTTAAGGTGAAATGATGTCATTAATTGAATTGATAGCCAATGGCGGAGACCTAATATAATTAGATTCAAAATAGAGTAGACATTAATTCCATTCTCTATGTCTAATCAAAATATTGTATGATGAAAGGATCGAATTATACGGTAAAATCATGCACGGAAATATTAGTCAAAACCACTTTGACGTTTGTAAATATTTAGCTAGTCATAATGTGTTACTAGACGCCAATCTTGATCGACGATTACAAATTGTTTAATTAGAGAATTAAAGATAAATTAAAAGGAGTTTTAATTTATCTTTTCTAATTATGAATTAGAATTAGAATTAGAATTTATAATTATTGCCAACATATTTGGGAACCTAATGATTCTCACATATAGAATGGGTTAACGAGAGTAAAGTTAATTTACTCACGTTAGACTTGATTGTAAAGTTTAAGTAACTGTATGATCAAATATGATATATTTAATAAATAAGGATCAATATGACATATTGGATTTTATTTAGACAAAATTGGTATTTAATTAAAATTATAAATAATTCCAATTAAAGTTTAATTGAAATTAGATTTTAATATTAACAAAATTACCAAAATGCCTAAAACCTATTATAAATAGGCTTACGCTTTATGCGCTAGTACTTCTTGCTTAACCCTCTATATAAGAGTTACAGAGTTCTCTTAATTTATTCTGTGGATATCGTTAAAGTTCGAACATTTGTGGGGCTATGGTGGTTGAAATAAATCAGTTTCAGGAACAGTTCAAGGGATACGACAAGATAAAGATCAAGCTTCAAAATAAGGTACGAATTAAAATTTTTCTTTATTATAATTTGTGTTGATCATTTTATAGAATTAAATAGATATTGGTTTTCAGGAAATCAAAAATCACGAAAAAGTTTTGTGATTACTCCGCTAAGGCTGAGATCGGATCCTGACGTAGTTTTCCAACAGTGGTATTAGAGCTAGATTTTAATTCTATAATTTGATTAATTTTTTTTATAGTTATTGATGATGAATTTTGGAATTGAAATTGTTTAAGTGTTACAATAGATTAAACAATGGAAATCTAGAAAACAAGGAAACCTTGTATTTGATTCTATTTAATTTCTGAAAAGTTCAGAATATGTCGTTGGATTGGTTGTGTCTTATGAGTTTTTTGATTCAGTGTGGTCTAAAAATGCATTGCATATTATGCTTTTCTGTGAATATGTTTTCTGGATATGATCGAAGAAATTGGGTTTGAGAAACCAATTTTAGTTTTGGTTCCAGTTTTTATTTTTAATAAGGATACCTAAAGAAAAATCGAGATTCGATTGGGAATTCTGGATTGTCTGGTTGGTTAGGGTTTATTGCGCCATTTTGTGGTGTAGTTTGGGTATTTACACCCACAAAAATCGACAACCACTAGCAAGACAAATTAGCTTTAAGGGCATATGCTATTTGTTTTTGTTTTTGAAATTGGAACACAGAAAATTAGAAATATAGAAGTCTTGAATCTTGAAAAGTGATTGTTGTGGGTTCTAGAAAAACAAGATAACTAGGGGCGTTGGAGGATGAGTTTTATGGGTGATTAATGTTGGTCGTCAGAGAAGTCACTGGTGAGAAAAGGGGCAATAGTCACCCAGGCGCCCATAAGTAGTGAGATTTTTGGTTATGCTGGAGAATGGAGTTTTTCTGCTTAGAAATTTTTATGTCGTTTTCTGTGTTGCGTCTATGCATCTATACATGATTTAAAACTTGGGTTATGTTTTGTGTACTATGTATTGGTTATATTGTGGCTGGATTTTTTGGAAAAATCACTAGTGATAGTCTGGAGGATGGAGCGCCCATCTACAGAAAGCGAAGCGAACACTGCTTGTTGTCGCTCTCCCTTATCGATTCTCCAGTGATGCCATGGTTGGCGTCACTTGAGTCGATGATTGGTGGCGGTGCCTCTCCTCGCTATAATTGCTGACAGTTTCATGCGTCCAGCGGTGGCAGGGAGGCGGCAGGGAGTGGACAGTGAGGAGAAACTAGAGAAGTTGATGGGACGGTAAGCTGGGAACTGTTTGTTGGAGACCTGACGGTTGAGGATGAAGAACAAGCAATGTTGGAAGCATGGGAGTGGCAGTCTCCATGTTTTTTTTTTGGTAAATTGTAAATGTATTATACCAAACATGTGACTATACACGGTCCTATGGGGCATACCCCGACCCTCAAAATACAAAACAGTAGTACAGAAATCAAAAGAGGAGGAGTGTTTGTCAGGCGGAGCCCGATAAAACAATCCTCATTCAACTAAAAGAGTCCATTCATAAAATCAGAAAAAACCCACGACCTATTACATCCAAAACACCCAGCCCAAATACATTCAAAGAAACAGTGGGCCCAAGTACATTTCAAAGTAACGCCCAGAAAAAAACAAGTAGTCCATCAAGAAGAATAGCGTCTGGTCAACAAACACGCAGCTAGGTCAACAAAGCAGGAAACGCACGTGAACATCTCCATGCGGGAACAGTGCCATGCAAAGAACATGAAGTATGGTAGCTAGGAAGAAAACCATGCCAAATGTAGTCAAAAGTCAAACCCAGCATTGAAGAGAGCCATGCAAAGATTTCACGTGAACAGTGTCAAGCAGAAGAAGATTGCCATGCAACAGCCTTAGGAACACCAGAATCGTGCATGCATGGTCCACGTGAAGAGGACCATGCATGCACAGTACCATGCAGAAAGATGAACAGTGTTTTTGGGATGGTGGTGTACCTGTAAAATGAACAAACACGTTAGAAAAACAAAATGGTCTTCATCTCCCAGAGGAAGGCAATCTCCATGTTTTTGGTGACGTGGGAAGCTTGGGAGCAGCAGTCTCTATGTTTCTGAAGAAGACGATGGGTATGCGTAAGTCACGCGCCCACTGTCTTTTCGGTGCTCTCCATAGAGAGGTGATTGGCGCGTGCATGCGCTAGACACTTCCCACCTTTTTTATTTTTCAATTTTAATTTTTAAAATTTTGAAAATTGTTTCCAAATGGTTAATCTTATTACGAATGCTTTAAAATTTAGTTTATTTTTCCAAGGGGTTGGATTATTAAATTAAGTTAAATTATCCGTTCAATTATGAAATTAAGGTAATTATTTTCTTAATATGATTAAGATTAATAATTACATTGATTCCTAATTAATTTTAGAAAAGTAGTTTCTAAAATTAGAATTAATTATTTCCGATTAGATTGGAATTAATTAATTAGAAAACTAGTTTCTAAAATAGAATTTAATTAGTTTCAATTAGGTTGAAATTAATTAATTAGACTCCGTAAAATTAAGAAAATTGTTTTCTTAAGTAATTGAGAAAATTGTTTAATAACTAAATATATTTATTTCAAATTGATTGAGATAAATTAAATTCTTAGTTTTATTTGTTTAGATAATTATTATTTTATTTATTTAGAAATTGTTTTCTTTATTTATAAATAAGTTTCTTGATTTATTAGGAAGGATATTATCTTGGTTAAATTTTGAAAAAGTTTTCATTTATTTGTCAAGAAAAGGAGTTTTCATTAATATTTTTAAACTAATTTTCTAATTCATTAAAGAAAGGTTTTCTAATTTATTAAGAAATCAACCTCTAAATAAATAACATAAATGACTTTCTTAATTATATTTAAAAGTGTTTTATTTAGTTTTGAAAGTAGTTTCCTTTAATATTAGAAAGTAGTTTTCTAATTAAGGAAAAGTAATTTCTAGTGAGATTAGAAATAGTCTTGTAATTAGATTAGAAATATTTTTAATCAGATTAGAAAGGGTTACTTATATAATTTTGGAAAAGGAAATTTTCTAAAATATAATAAGTAAGAAGAATAATTTATTGAAAATTGTTTTCAATTAAATTTGATTAAAGGAGTCAAGAAAAATTTGAAATAGTTTCCAATTGGATTTGAAAAATTATTTTCAAGCCAAATTAAATTTCTATTTGGAATAGAAACTTAATTCATTTAGGAATCAATGAGTTTGATCTGATTTGATTTTTCCAAAGAGTTAGAAATATTATTTTAGATTATGAAGATCAATAACTATAACTAAATGAAACTTGATATTTTATGCATATAATTTGATTATGAGTGCATAAGTTGCATATTTTATTTATATGGTTGATATATATATATTGGATGCGTGATTTTATATGTGTGATATTTTACATGCAATTTTGTGTTCGATGAAACAAATGAAATTAAAATCTGTCGTTAAATTATTAGGTACATGTTGAGAATGTGATTATTGCCTTCCATTATCATAAAAATAAACCAAAGTTCTGTTTATTGCAGGCTTGTTAAGCAAACAGAAGGTCGCTTTAACCTAAACATGCTTAGTCTTATGTTAATGGGTTCTACTCAACTAAATTTGTGTGATTTGGATGAGCAAACTCATGATCATATGAATTTAGAGGCAAGGTTAGAAACAATATATAAGATATATTTTGGCAAGAGTTGTCACTTAACGGATCTAGGAATCACATGAGATGTGATTGATAAAGCTGTTATCTACCTAATTTAAGTCTAATTGGTTTATTGAGCAAACTCAAGATCAACTATACTTGCATGGGATCTTAGCCCACTAGAAAGATTAGAGTAATCTTTTCGAATAGTAGTGAGGGATATTATTTCAATTAAATGACCAAATATATGATTAAAATTCTAATCTTATTTAGTAGTTATGACATATAATTGATTACTTGCTTTCTTAAATTTATATTGTTATGAGTGAAACTTAACTTGTTTGGTATAATTGACGCTAAGTTAGTGAACCCAAGTTCTTAGACATAGGATATGTTTGAAAAGTGTTCTCAATAGATAAAAAGAAAATTGTATGTCCATTATATTATTATACTATAATCCCAACTGGGGATTCAGTGACAAAGTTTTAAGAGATATGTCAAAATCATATAGATGACAAAATGTATTGACGTTTTGAGTTGACTAATGTCTGATAAACTTTGAAGACAACATGTAAAATGTATGTCAACACCATGATAGCAAAATGCAGGAAGTTGTATTGAGTATAGCTAAAAGGTATAGTAGCTTGATAAAATTGTTCCACTTAATTTAGCCTACTAAAAACATATTTATGGACTATAATTAAAGGCTTAGAAACAATATGATAATACTTATCACTAGAAAATTATTACCTTAATTTTCTTGCTTATATTTGATATCATAAAGATCATATGTATTTCTAATTCATGCTTATGAGTATTTGATAATGAATTTAGATTCAACATTATTGTAATGTGAAATGCATGGTTAGAAATAGATTGTTAAGTAAAATTAGTTAATCCAATTTTATATAAAGAGTTTGTGTGTGTTGGATCAAAGGAGACTTATGTTTAACATTAGTCGCAACAATTAAAAGTTAGATAACCGAGATTACCCTTTTATGCCATATTGGTTAAATCAACATAAAAAGAATCATAAAGTTACATATTTGGATATATGTGTCCTTTTTGTTAGGTTAGTCGTGGTTGCATGCATCATATGCATGGGGATGCAGTGAAAGTTTTGGAATCATGATTCTAAGACTATGACAACCTGAAAACCATAAGATCATACATGCATGCAAGGATATGTAAAGAACATGAAATATAAAAACATTTTTACCTTTATTTCTCCTCCTTTCTTGTTTCCTCTCCTTGTTTGGGTTGTTGCAAATACCAAACCCTTCCTTGATCACCTAAGAACATGCAAAGAAAGAAGATGAAACAATATGTAAAGGTTTTAGAGCACCAAACTTGATGAATTCAAGTAGATGTTCAAATGGGTGATAGTTCAAGGTTATCTTGCAAGCATGTTGATTTATACAATAATTGCATGAAGATAACTCAAGAACCCTTCTCACTCTCTTTAGAACTCTTGTAGAACCTTTTCTTTATCACTTGAGTGTGTAAAAAGTGAAAGAAGCTCTTGTACATAAGTGAAGAACTCACTTATATATCATTTTGTGGCCTCTATCACGATCGTGGCCTTGTTGGATACGATCATGGCATATCTAGCCTTCGTCCATGATCATACGTCATACGATTGTGGCATGTCGCCTTGTTGGTCACGATCATGGCCTGCTTAAAATAGGATATACATACTTATTTTTTATTTTGATTTTTATGTATGCCACATCTAGTCCAAATGATATTAGTTCTTATCCTAGGAACTCATTACTCTTATGTATCACTGAAGACTCTCTTGATGACACACAGTTGCTCTGGCCAGAGACTCTCGAGTAATGACCTCGACAAGAGGCCGTGGGTATCATCTCCTTCTATCAGGAGTGGTGAATCCTTTATTGGCTACCCAATTACCTTCGAATACTAATATTTGTACCAAATCCCCAGCCTTAAAGCAACCTCATGGGTAACAAGGAATGATGTCAAAGCATATGATTAATATTCAAGATATCCTTGAGTACCTCAAGTCTAAGGATATTTGCACCATTGCTTTGATGAGATTAATCATTGACATTCAATTGATCATCTATATAATAATCTCATAGCAGGTCATCTGATGTACTTACTACTCTTAGTAAGCTTCCACATATTAACTCTAAACAACTTATAGTTACAATTTGTAAGATCCACTGCTTGATCAAACCAAGGAGTATAACATGTGCTAGTTCTGGATTATTAATGTCATATCTTATTAATCCTATGACAAGGGATTATTTAGATACTAACATAATTGCACATTATAGGAATCTCATTATCATGATCGCATCATAATTTCCTTCATGCTATATTTTATATCATGGACTTCATTAATTCGATTTAAGATCAATATCAATTCATATATAAACGAATATCAATTCAATGAAAAATGTCTTTCACTTTATTAATCAAAATAAAGTTTGTATAAAAGTGCTAAAGGTGATTGCCTTTAGAGCACTACTTTAACAAACTCCCACTTGGACTAAAGCCAATCGCCTTTGTGTCTAATACCATAGGTGAGTACACAATAATAGAATTTTGCTTGAGGAAGTGGCTTAGTCAAAGGATTAGTGATGTTCTGATTTGGGGGTAGTCTCTCTATCTTCACATCACCTCTATCAATTATCGCCCTGATCAAGTGATATCTCCTGAGTATGTGCTTGGACCTCTAATGAGACTTTGGTTGTTTGGCTTGTACAATAGCCCCATTGTTGTCACAATACAACAATATTGGGTCTACTATGCTAGAAACCACTCCACATTCCATGACAAACTTCTTGATCCAAACAGCTTCTTTTGCAGCTTCCGTAGCTGCAATGTACTCTGACTCGATTGTCGAATCTACAGTCGTCTTTTTGTTTGGAACTCTTCTAATTGACTACTCCACCATTCAGTTTGAAAACATAATCTGACTGGGATTTGAAGTCATCATAGTTAGATTGAAAACTAGTATCTGTATGCCCGCTCACTATGAGATCTCCATTTCTGTATATCAAGAATACATCCTTAGTTTTTCTTAAGTACTTTAGGATATTCTTGAAAATCACCTAGTGACCCTCACCAAGATCTGATTGATAGCTGCTCATAACATATAGAGCATACGATATATTGGGTCTTGTACATAACATAGCATACATGATTGATCATACTGTCGAAGCTTACGGGATCATACTCATGCGAGTACTCTCATCTTGTGTCTTGGGACACATAGATTTCGAGAGTTTTATTCCATGTGTTATGGGAAGAAACCCTCTCTTGGACTGTTCCATGCTAAACCTATTTAGCACTTTATCTATGTATGTTGATTGTGAAAGACCCAACAACTTTCTTGATCTATCTCTATAGATCTTTATTCCCAATATATAAGTTGCTTCTCCTAGGTCTTTCATGAAAAAATTTCGTGACAACCAAACTTTGACTAATTGCAAACTTGAGACATCATTTCCTATTAGTAATACATCATCCACATATGACACAAGGAATACGATAGCACTCCCACTAACCTTCTTGTACACACAAGGTTCATTAGGATTTTTGTGAGAAACCAAACTCTTTGATATTTTCATCAAATCAGATTTTCCAACTCCTAAATGCTTGCTTTATTGGTGGCTCAACCAAAGTCCATACTTGGTTTTCATATATGGAATCCATTTCAAAGTTTATGGTTTGAAGCCATTTTTCAGATTGTATGAGCGATACATTATTGTGTTTGCTTATGAGAAATCCATATCTTTTTGGAACATTACATATCTTACTTGACCTATGAACATTTTATGTGTCAGAAGGTTCAATTATTGTCTGATCTCCATGAACAATAATTTCAGGTTTAAGTAATTGATCTGCATTTATTTGAACATCATAAACTTCATCAAGTTTAACTTTACTCCCACTGTCTTCTCTTAAATGAAACTTTTTCTCTAAAAAGACAGCATGCTTTGAGATAAATACCTTTTGATCTAAAGCATCATAGAACTGATATCCAATCATTTCTTTAGGATATCCTATAACTAGTCATTTATCATATTTCACTTTAAGATTGTCTGATTGAATCTGCTTCATATAAGCTGGACAACCCCGAACTTTCATATGAGAAAGGTAGGACCTTTCGTTAGTCCATATCTCATATGGAGTAACTTCAACTACCTTTGAAGGGACTTTGTTTGTCACATAAACAGCAATCTCGAGTGCATAACCCTAAAAGGATTTCGGTAGATCTGCTAATCCTATCATTTACCTTACTATATCTAATAAGGTTCGGTTTCTTCTTTCAACTTCTCCATTATGTTGTGGTATGTAAGATGGAGTCCACTGGGATACTATCCCATTATCTTCGAGATAAGATAGAAATTTCTCATTTAAATATTCAACACCTCGATCTGATCAAAATGTCTTAATTCTTCTACTGAGTTGTTTCTCTACTTCATTTCAAATTGTTTGAACATTTCAAATGCTTCAAATTTGTATCTTATTAAATACACATACCCATATCATCAATAATCATCGATAAAAGTAATGAATTACAGAAAACCACCTCCGGTATAAATGGACATCGGACCATATACATCATAATGTATTAAGTTTAATAACCCAATCATTCATTCACTTTTTCATTTAAAAGGTAATTTAGTCATCTTGCCTAACAAGCAAGATTCATATATGTCATATGATTCATAATCAAGTGACCCTAGGCTACCATTCTTGTGTAGCTTAATCATGCGCTTCTCACTTATATCGCCAAGTCGACAATGCCATAAGTAAGATGATTTTATGTTATGTCATTTTTGTCTTTTATTGGCGTTGATATTTAAAATTGGATTGGACATATCTAATATGTAAATTCCATTGCAAAATGTAGCAGTACCATACAACATTTCATTCAACCTAATTGAACAACCATTGCTTGAAAAAATTAAATGAAATCCCTGTTGGATCGCTTATAACCCGGGAATGCACAATACGCAATGGAATAGACCATAGGACTTCAGGTCTTGTGCCTTGGTTAACCAAAATTTCACAATAAGAAGTGTACAAAATTACCTTTTAAAATGCAGGGATTGGGATTCTTTTTAGATATCTTGACACTACGGCCGTGACATCCTCTACCAGTATCCATATGAGGATGAACGATCAGGACAGTGACTAATTTATGCTAGCACGTTCTAAATCACTTTTGAACGTTGCACAATTTTATCTCGGGAAAAAGGAACCAGTGGCTAGATGGCTAGGGTTTTTCGAATGTGTTCTAATGAGACATAAGCTCTCTATTTATAACGAAGCCCTTATCCTTATTCCTAACGAGAATAAGACAATCCTATTTTAATAGGAATAGGAATATACTAATCCTAAACCTATTAGGAATAAGAATATCATCATCCTAAACCCATTAGGATTATAGAAGCCCAATAAATTTCGGCCCATATTACATCTCATATAATGAAAGCATGACAACTTAATTCAGTCTAACCCAATAAATATATCCATATATATTTACTCAGTGCCTAATAAATTAGGCCTAAGAGAATAAGCCCAAATCATATTACTTTTTGTGTGTGACCCTATAGGCTCATTTAATATTAGCAATGGGCTTGATCACACTTCAAGGCCCATAAGTCATAAACGGCCTCTAGCAAGACATTATGACCACCTAAATCAATTGAGGATCGGTAATCCGATTTAACTTATAACCATGGTTACAAACTCAGTGCTGGAACCCCTCCCCGGGCGAGTCACGGGCCCGACGTCCTACGTGACATCTGGACGCATTCCCACGGGGGAGGGATTCCCCACCAGTGATACTTAAAACGAACAAACTCATTTAACTTACCTCTGAACAAAAATTTGAGGTAAATCATAAAAAAA